>CM042243.1:39973791-39996291 GCA_023566225.1 Romanogobio albipinnatus | reverse complement strand
AAACAAAACATAGCGGCGGATGGCAGAGGAGAAGCCAACCAGCGAGAAATTATCAAGCCACCAGGAGAAAGAGCTACCTGTAATTTCAACCCTGGCTAAATGTTACCTGTGCATTCCTGGCACCCGTGTGCCAGCAGAGCGAGTTTTTAGTACTGCTGGCGACATAGTGAACGTACAGAGAAGTGTTCTGCGGTCAGATCATGTTGATCAGTTGATACTTTTGAAAACATAATCTGTAGAGTCATTGAAGAGTGGTTGGTTACATTGTACATTTTGTTAAATATTGTTTGTTTATTAAACTGAGAGTAGTAGCAGGTTCAGCCAGTTTATGCAACCTGAAGAAATGTTGGTTGCACTTTATTTTTGATATTAATATTGTATTTGTATTATTTTAATGTTGAAAAACAACAGCAAAAGTAGCAGGTAAACCAACTATTAATTATATACCTGAAGAGAAGTTAGTTGCACTTTATTTTTGATATTAATATTGTAATATTAATATGTTGGATAACAAAAGCAGAAGTAGCAGATACCTACTGTTGAAATGTTGGTTGCACTTACTGTGCTTTTATTGAAAATGTATTGAATATTGAAAATGAGAGCAGAAAAGGTTAACTTCCTGTTAATTCAACCTAAACTGTTGGTTGCACTTTATTCAAATAAAATTTGAATGCATTTGCCATTAATTGTTGTTTACTTGTTTGTTTATATCCATAATTAATTGATACCTGATTCCCTTACAAGAAACAACAGGAATCTAGGAAACTTCACCTGCACTGACCAGTATCCAGATATTTATTTCAGTCACACAATTTTTGGCTAAAAAGTTACTGAATCGATTTCAAGTCACTGAATCGTTTCGGATCGTATCGTTCTAAATGAACCAAAATCGTCCTTGAATCGTATCGACAACCTCAAATCGTGATACGAATCGAATCGTTGTTAAAACGAATCGTTACACCCCTAATATATATACATACATACATACACACACAATTAAAGTGATTCCTAAAGATCTAAAACAAAAAACAACAACAGCAACATGGTATTATCATGGTGAATTTCCAAACATCACAGTAGCCTACTAAAAAGTACCATAGTATTTCAGGCAGCTTCATGAAAATGACTCAGCTTCAGTATTATAGAATAATGGGTTGAATAATAGGTTGCATTTTATTTTACAGTCCTATTGGCCATGTACATACTATGTACTTATTATAGTAATTACAATAACTATAATAACCCCCTTAAACCTAACCCATGTAGTTACCTTATATTACCCAGTACATACTTGGGTAAGTACACTGTAAGCACACATAAGTGCACATACTGTAAAATAAAGTGCAACTGATCAATGGCTAACTAGAATAAACATAATGAATAGAATAAGAAACGATAAGAACTATTCTTGATTCCCAAACCGTACTATTAAAGGGGTGGTAAAACACATTCTTTCGAAGGCTTGATTGTGTTTGTGGGGTGCACTGTAACATGTGTTCATGCTTCGTTTTAAAAAAATTGCATTATTTTTCATATATTTTACCTTTATTCTACACTGCTCTGTGCCTCCTTGTAAAAACGGTCTGATGGTTTCCAGGTTGAATAAAATACACAATGGGCTCAGATTGGTTAGCTGGCCCAGTGTGTTGTGATTCGCTAACCGCCTAGTGCACGTTTGTCGGAAACCTTTACCGGTAGACTGTGCTTTGGGTAGTATTAAAAACAATGGTGTCAATAAAACCATACCAATTTGAGCCCGAATCAGACCCAGACAATTTTAGTGAAGACGATCAAGCAGAACCTGTTCAGTCCTCAAGAGTAAAGACTGCGGATCTATAGTGATCGCTACTGAATGGCACTGTTACTTTTGTATTTATAGAACGATTATAGCCAAATATCTGTCGCAATAACTATTAACCCAAAACGAACACTAAACATTGGCTTTACTAGTAGCCAAATCAAAAACAGAACCATGTTTAGCATGCCTGTAGATAAACAATACATAAAAGCTCTAATCAAAGAATAATTTACACTAATGCCAAGTTCGCTGTTGAGATTTAAAAAAAAGCTTGTAACGTTAGGTGTTTGTCGAATAACGTTAAGTATGAATGAGCATTTAACAAACAGAGCCAAACAGCGTTGTCATCTGTGTACTTCCTTGCTACAACGTACAATTAACAATACGAACTATTACAGGAAAACACATCGACTAAAAATAAAGCATACTTACAGGTTGTGGCCCATAAACAGCTTCTGTTTTTAAATCCATCTTTCAGGACAAGCCGTTGTGTGAATCCTGTATTGAACTCGTGAAGATTGTGGAAGCTTTCCTGCATGAAATGTGCAGCGGGAGCCGCGCGCGCGCCCATTGTGCATTCACACTGGCAGTGTTTGTCTCACGCAGCTGAACCACGGCTCGTGTATTGCAAATACAGACGAATATTGTCCATTATGTCACATTTTCCGGTCTTTTCCTCCGACCCCTGTCTGTCTCGTGCTTTGATTTATGATGGGCAGCATATATCTGCTGCAAATGCGACCGTGTTCTTCTCTGTCTCATACACACATGCATATAATATGTTGTATGTTAAAAGCGCTGCAACGCACCCCCGTCCCTAGGTAGGCTGAACAAAGTGGACCTGCAATCCGGATGAAAATAACAGCGTTTCGTCGGCATTGCGGCAACAACACTCCAGCATACTAACTATACCACAACAACGCTTCCCCGCGGCGATACAAAATGTCCTCGCCCCCCCTTATTTAATATTCTCGGAGGAGGGGTTTATGTAAATATTGGGGCTGGTGATGTCAGAGACCCTGGAGGAATGTGTAGTAGTCCCTAGCGGCCGTTTGCTGTCGTCCTTAGAAATTGATTTCTTTAAAAGCAAATATCTCCCTTTGCTTTAAACTTTGAACGTTGTAACTTGGCAGATGTTGTTTATGCTCAAACAGCAACATTACACACTAGATAAAGTTAGAAAAGTGAAACTGTGGTTTACCACCCCTTTAAGAGAGAGAGAGAGAGAGAGAGAGAGAGAGAGAGAGAGAGAGAGAGAGAGATTCAGAGAACGAGAGACAGACAGCGAGGTAGAAAGCTCTCAGAGTACCCTCATTAAGATTTAAGGTTTTTGAGGGTAACCCTGCTTTCAGGACACGCAGAGAGATGCTGAGAAGCACAGAGGGCACACGGTGATCGTTTCGGCCTGTTCCTCTGGAGGAGAGCCGGGCCGGAGCACCACCCCTCTTGCTCTAATGCACCTCTGAATACGATCTCCAGATAAGCCTTCACTCATTTCATTTGGCAGAGTGCTGAGTCTGGGATGACATGGGACCCGCTCTCACTTTCATTACTCATGATTACATCTGCTATTTGGGGTCACTGGAGACCTTCTCCCCTCGGAAGAGTAGATGACAGATGCCACAAGAGAGCGCGAGCATGTGAGCATGGGTTTGTGTATACGCTTTACCTGAGTGTGGTGGCTGTCCATGTGCCTGTGTAATGCTGAGGTGCTGGATGCATTTGACTTTGGATGTCCGTCGTCTTCCAAAGTTCCTATTGAGAGAGAAATATACGGATGTTAAATGTAACATTCTTTGTGCATGTTCCGGAATATGCTGCTTCAATATGCATCATAATCACATAGTGCGAGCACTGTAAGAAAATTCCTCCCTTTTCAGCCTACAAATTTCAGTTTTTTACTTAACATATATTCAAACTTTGTTTTGTATATAATTTCAGCCTTGCGTTTGAGTTTTATATTTGTTTTTAATTTTGCATTTAAAATTGTTATATTGTTAGTAGTAGCATTCCAAGAATTAAAGTTTACACATCTGGTGAACATTTTTTATTTGAGCATAAAGTCTGAATTAATTCCATCACAAAATTCTCGTGATTTTACCTTAAAAATTCAGTCGTCATGTGACTGAATCATTTAAATGAGACCACTGGTTTATTTGAATATTGTTTTTGTAATATTAAGACTTTTCATCAACAGATGAGAATAAGGATATAAATAAATGTTTAATGTGCAAATTACCTTTAGTAATTTGCACATACAGCTAGTACAGTCCAAATGTTTAGAAACAAGGATGTCATTGTAATAATTCCATAGGAATTTTGATTGGTCTATTTGCATTATGTTTAACAGCCACTGCAAAGCAGCAAATATGCATGCATCCATAAATAAATAGATCCCATTATTATATAGTATCTAAAAAAAAGTGGTTCCAAAAAGTATAAAAACATGGGGTAACACTTTATTTCTACTTTATACCTTTTACTAACTACAGTATATGTATTTTGCAACTGCGTGTCAACTAACTCTCATTAGAGTATTAGTAGACTGTCTGCTAATGCCTTAGTTTGATGCTCCCCAACAGACATTCTACTGACTATAAGTAACTTTGCAACTACATGCCAACTTCTCCTACAAACCTGAATCCTAACGCCTAACCTTACACCCGTTTCACACATACTCCGTCTGCAGTGTGTGTTGCGGTGCGTATGCGATGCTGTTATATGCTGCGTTTGCAGTGCACAACTGATCTTTATATAATGTAAACGAATGTTGTATACCACAAAAAACGCATTTATTCATTATTTTTATTTCAAATCCAAAAGTTGTTACTAAACATGGCTAGTCAGCATTGCAATTGTCTTTGTATGGCCATACACTCTTTCATAGAAGTTCATTACTTCAATTCATTACTTTATATTTATATAGCCTAATTTACGTTTAGCTTGCTCATGCGAGTGGCAAAACATTTAAACATAGATTATAGCCTAAAATCAAAAACATTTTAAATTAAAACTTACAACAGGCTAGACAAAAACAGCCGACTCTCGTCTTTTCTTTTGTTTTTACATCTTTTTTTACAAGAAATCCTGCAGGTCCTGCATTATGTCACCTTTTTTACCTAAATGCCAGGTTAAGGTGTCATTTTTCTTGCTTTACCCGTGGAAAAAAGCCATGCGTTGACTTTGAAACAGAGTAGACAAATTATATGTAAATTATATGCATCTGTGGTGAAATTACTAGATTTTCACGCAAATACCATAGACTGTATAAAAATATGGACGTAGTGTCCGTGACGTCACCCATAGGATTCTGATGAGCAGTTTTGAAGCGCAAAGTATGGAAGAGATGGCCGTTGTCATCTTGGCAGCGCGTCACTCCCGGATAACAGAAAATGGGCAAAAAGGCAGGAAGTGGGTGGAGCTGAAGTGACGCGATGACTAACAGACAGCAGATAAATGGCTATCCACCTGTCACTCAAAGTGGCCACGCCCTTAATTATGCAGAACTTGCTTTATATAATGTAAACGAATGAGTTATAAAAAAAATGTACCCCCCTCACAGTTGTCATAAAGGGCAAAATTAGCCGTATAGACCAAAACCACAATTTGTACCAGGCTGTAAACATGTTTTAATCTGCTGTAAAGTTGGCCATTTTAACATGTGTCTCAATGAGATTCTGCTCCCTTCTGGAGCCTGTCTCTAACGGCCAGTCGATGAATTGCAGTATATGTCACTTCCGTATTGGCTTCAAGAGAAACTGCGGGAGGTTGCCGCTTGGTTAATACATGTTTATTTTAATGTAAACAATGCAATGCGTAATCCGTTAACATGGGTACGGAAAAAAATATGCACCTCATACGCACTGCAAACGGAGTATGTGTGAAACGGCCGTTAACCTACTAAACTTAACGGTATACTATTGTCTGTTTATACTCTAATGAGAGTTAGTTGACATGTAGTTGTAAAGTTACTTAGTAGAATCTCTAAAGTGGACCATCAAAATAAAGTGTATTAGGGTATCTTCATGGTACATTTCCCAAAAAAATCACGGTTCCATCGATGTACCATGGCATTACTGGCATGTTTATGAAAATCACTCAGCTCCAATATTATATTAAGAAACAGACCCGGTTCTGAATAAAAACTATACACAGGATGCATTCTTGTGTTCAAAAACAGCTAGAGAGAGAGCACAAAGAATGGAACTGTATGCAGGGGTCTTGAGACATGTTTTAAAACTGTTAACTTGACATAACAGTCACTAAAAAAGGAAAATGATTTTGTTTTAATGTCTTAATCGCTATTCTTCTGTTGCCTCGCAAGTACTGGTATTTCCTTCTGGGAATGTACATTAGTTCATATACCATTATCTTCAAGATGCAGGCATATAATGACAGTGTATGGGTCACTGCTGGGTGTTCAAAACTTCCACCCACTCTCCGCTACATGCAGAATATGGAAGTTTACCCCCCCACACACAGATATTAGCCTCACTGAGAGGACAAAAGGCCAAGAGAGTGTTTGTGTAAGGGAGGCAGAGAGACCCTGAGCCATCTGATGGCTCTTTAGGAGAGCACTTTATCAAGTCCAGGGCCTTTCACTTTAATCATGGACTGCCTCAGTGATAGCTTCTGGGTCAACTCACTCCATCTTACCATGTCCGTTTCTCCAATCCCATTCTCTCCACTAACCACCCTGAATCTGCCATTCTGTCCTTTTACCTTATCCTCTCACTTTATCTCCAATATTTTCTCATACATATAAACCGCTGGTCTTTTTGTCTGTGGTGTATGTCACACTCAGCTGGCCAAAGGTTACGCAGTCATTGGTGCTGTCTGTGGTAAACAAACCTGTGGGCAAGGCTGGCCCAGCCAATGAAATGCGACTGAGCTTTAAATAATTGCATGGATGCACATTAGATCATGCAGCGGGTAATGCCCTAATGATACATGGGATTGTTTGGTGTGCGTGTTGGTCTCCTCTGCTCTTGATAACATCCATGAGGCCATGAAGAGAGTTTCATCTGAGTGATAATGGGTCTAATAACTGCAAACAAGTCTTATTTATGTGGCCAGAAATGAATCCTGAGCACAATCTCAGCCGGATTCACATCAGGTTAAATTTGCTAAATGTATTCTTACCTTCTATTGTTATTAATATTCTTACATGTGTTTGATTAATCTAAATTAGTCTAAGGTCCTGTTTACACCAGGTATTAATGTATGTCTTGGTCAATCGGATTACAAGTAGACGAGGGACCCATTTAAGCCCAGTGTTTTAATCCATCTCTTTTGTCTACATTCGAACACTTCTGTCCTGATTTATTCGAGGCGAGGGTCTATGGGTGGGCAAATGTATGAGCTTTTTCAGATCTTTCGATCTAATGAACGAAATAAGCTTGTGCAATTTATATATCGGAGACCGGAGAAGACAGAAAAGCATATGGAGAGCAGCAGCTTTCGTTTCTGCTCTGACAACGGCAAGACCAAGCCGAATGTGATGAGTGTGTTAGAAATCAGGAATGGTTGGTCTTTAGCTGATAAAGTTTAAATCCCATCTGGCTAGCGCGCTTCCCATAATGTTTACTCATTATGACAGTAGGTGAAGAGTAGGCGGTTTTCTGTGGCTGTTCAATGCATTTGACCACACAAGAGTTTACACTAAATGCAAATGCATTTTCAACTACCTTTGGAAGTTGTCGAAAGCGGACAAGCTCGAAACGTTTTAGACCACATTTACATCTGTATTTAGTGTCATACAATTGTAATCCGATCAACCAAAATGCATCCTAATACTAGGTGTAAACAGGGCCTAAATGAGGGATCACATTTTAGTAATTAGCAATGTAGTCTGATTCACAAACAAATGACTCTTATGAATGGGTTCTTTTTTTGGGAATCATTCAAATTTCACAAGCAAAAAAGGTCCATTGTCTATCGTCAATAGTCAAGCGATGTATGAAGCAACACTCACACTGAAGTCACTTTCTAACCAAGTAGTTTTCTGTTGGCCAAAGCAGCAAATCTGTTAACTAACTTGAACCTTGCAAATAATTTTCCCTCAAACGAAATTCCTAATTGGATTCCTGTTGAAATGACTGGATTTTGTCTTTGAAAATCTGTTGAATTAAATTAAACTGAAATAAATTTAAATTTACAGTTTGAATCAGTCTAAAAAATACTTCTATAAATGATACATATACATGTTACATACAAATGAGAGCTTTTCTGTACTCCTTCATGGGTCCTTAAACTGACTGAAACTGCAACTTTAGTTTATATTTTTATAATAAAAAATTGTAGGAAAAAAAAAAATCACTTTTAACTTCAAATATTAAATCTAATATCTGCATGCGGAAGGGTAAACTTCCATATTCCACATGAGGGATTGTAGCCGTCGGTGGAAGTTTTAAACACCCAGCGGTGACCCATATACTCAGCCATTATAAGCCTGCACCTTTAAGATAATGTTATATGAATGTGTGTGTGTGTTATTCTATCTGTTAAATAAAGAGCAATTAAATTGCATAGTTTGCACTATGTTCTTGATTTTACAATACATATTTTGTAACGCAACAAGGTCTAAGGTTCCCTGTATCATTCATAGCATATCTGTCAGTGAATTTCTTTCCTAAAAGCAAAATGGACATTCTAATTGAAATACTGTATATGCAACCGAATCAAAATTAGAACTGAATTAAAGTGAGAGCTTGTGAATCAGGAAATATGTCTCAAAACCCAGTAAGTGTGATTCAGGTGGTTTCACATTTTAATCCTAAACTTCTAAACATGTAATTGATTAATCATGTGTGGCTAATAAATAAGACCCAGTGTTTGGTGTCAACCCTAACCTCTTGTGCCATTACCATTGGAGATCTGGTTGCCGTTCTCAACGGGGGTCGGGTTTGAAGAGTTGGGTGAGGTGTGGTTGTTGGCATTTTTATCCTGTAACTGTGACGACGGGGAGATTGGGCCTTGATCCTCTCGACCTGGCAGGTTAATGTTGGAATTTGAGAGTCCTATGGAATAGAAATGAATAAAAGACATTCAATAAATACATCGTTTTATATTAAGATGACGTGTAACGTATGCTTCAGCACCATGTAAGACCATCTCGCTGTAACCGTCGACCTGACCTACATCTGCCACCTTGAGTCACGAATATTTCTGCAGGGCATCTGCAGCTGCTCTGGCCAGGAATTGTGGGAATGATGGAGTCTTGCAATGACGTTGGCGGCAGAGAGAGCAGAAGAGCGGGGGGATGTATAAGCCTCACGGTATGCAGGTTTGCTTGGATCTGACCGTCACAGGGATGGATATAGCACAGGGGTCAGCTGTCCTTTTAAACCCCTGTTACCAGCCATGTTTCCATTACAGCATTCTCTTTCTCTCTCGTCATAAGCATCTGACTTCACAGCCAGAGGTTATCAGAGATTCATTTACTGCAGCTTTGTGTCTGGGACCCCTACTGACTCAAAATGTAAAAAGTATCATGTATTCAACATGATGAAAGCAGTCACATTACATTACACTACATTGAGTTTTTAGATTATAAGTATCTGAGCACTGTAAAAATATTTCATTTAATTCTGATGGCCTTCTCTCAGTCCTTTAGGCTTAGATTTATACAGTGGGGTCCAGAAGTCTAAGCCCACAAGTAAAAATGCTTTTGCATTTTTATAATTATTTTTTTTTTGGTCAAATTATCAACACAACAGTGAAAACTGGAATAAAAAAAAAAAGTTTTTTTTTTTACATTAATAATGATAATAATAATAGCAGTCATAATAATGATAATAAAAATAACTTTTATGTATAAAACACAAAAAAATATTTCAAAATATTGATGTCAAAGCTGAATTTCCAGAATCATTACTCCAGTTTTCAGTGTCACATGATCCTTCAAAAATCATTATAAATCAGCATGTAGAATCATGATTCGAATCGCGTGTCAAACCACCAAACTGCGGAAATCACGTGACTTTGATGCTCTGAAAAGCTGATTCATAATGCTCCGATATAAGTCATTATTTCGTTTTTTTTTAGGCGCACCAAAAATATTCTCGTCGCTTTATAATATTAATATTGAACCACTGTACTCACATGATTTAAATATGTTTTTAGTGCATTAATGGATCTTGAGAGAGGAAATGTCATTGCTGACTATTCAGGCCTCACTGAGCCATCGGATTTCAACAAAAATATCTTCATTTGTGCTCTGAAGATGAACGGAGGTCTTACGGGTGTGGAACGGCATGAGGGTGAGTAATACATGACATTATTTTAATTTTTGGGTGAACTAACCCTTTAAGCTAATTAAACCTAAAAAAAATATTCAGATTACACAATGTGAGAGTGCAATCTTAAAAAGTACGATAAAGCGTAAGGAAAAAGTGGTGTTGTAGACATGCTTTGAAATATTCCTCAAGCATGGCACTAACACCAATATTATGACAGATTGATATTTGTTCATTTCACAGACACGCTTGTTGACATGTACAGTAATGTGAGAAGTAATTTCCCCTGCTCTGGAGTGACACTTTGTATGTCCTAAGACATACATACCCACGCACACTGTACTCTAAGGGTTCACACACACTGCAGCGATTCACATCCGTCAGCAGACCTGGAGACTTTGATATTTAATATTTCATAGCTACATCATCTCTTGTCCATGAAATATTAATGTGACTGGAGCTAATACCCCCTGTGCCCTTTACAATAAACTGAATCAAGGCAGAGAGACAAAAAAATGTCTAATATATATATATATATATATATATATATATATATATATATATATATATATATATATATATATATATATATATATATATATATATATATATATATATATATATATATGTATGTATATGTACACACACACACACCGATCAGGCATAACATTATGACCACCGTCCTAATATTGTGTTGGTCCGCCTTTTGCTGCCAAACAGCCCTCACCCGTCGAGGCATTGACTCCGCTAGATCCCTCAAGGTGTGCTGTGGTATCTGGCACCAATATGTTAACAGCAGATCCTTTAAGTCCTGTAAGTTGTGAGGTGGGGCCTCCATGGATCGGACTTATTTGTGCATTTTGGAGCCATGTGTTCCCCAGGTAAGCAACACACACACACGGCCATCCACGTTATGTAAAAGAAAAAATGATTTTTCAAACCAGGCCACCTTCTTCCATTGCTCTGTGGTCCAGTTCTGATGCTCAAGTGCCCACTGTTCGCACTTTCGGTGGTGGACAGGGGTCAGCATGGGCACCCTGACTGGTCTGCGGCTATGCAGCCCCTGTGTATTCTGACACCTTTCTATCAGAACCAGCATTAACTTCTTGAGTAATTTGAGCTACAGTAGCTCGTCTGTTTGATTGACCATACGGGCCAGCCTTCCATCCCCACAAGCATCAATGAGCCTTGGCCGCCCATGACCACCGATTCACCACTGTTCCTTCCTTGGACCACTTTTGATAGATACTGACCACTGCAGACCTGGAACCCCCCACAAGAGCTGCAGTTTTGGAGATGCTCTGACACAGTTGTCTAGCCATCACTATTTGGCCCATTTCAAACTCGCTCAAATCCTTACACTTGTCCATTTTTCATGCTTCTAATACATAAACTTTGAGGACAAAATGTTCACTTGCTGCCTAATATATCCCAACCACTAACAGGTGCCGTGCTGAAGAGATAATCAGTGCTATTCACTTCACCTGTCAGTGGTCATAATGTTATGCCTTATCGTGTATACACGCGCACACACACACAAAACGCAATAATTAAAGCTCATTGATTATGTCTCTTTAATATCTTTGATAATGCTTTTACACACAAGATTAACACACCATTTATCTCAATCCTTCATCCCACACAAAGGAGAGTCCATTTTGTTAAAATGATCATTGCATTAGATCCATATACATTTATTTTAAAAATATCAGCAATTGATGCAATTAGTCGTAGTGGTTGCAAGGTTAATTGTATTGATTGTAAATTGTATATAAACAGAATGCAGACTGCTGATTCTCACCACCAGGTAGGAATAAGTCCAAATGTTGTCCTTTAGATGCAACCAATCATGCAAGTGGACTAAGATATTTAGACTAGACTTGTCAGTCACACTTTTTACAGTACTTCGCACACAAGAACATATGGGTCGGGGTCATATGAGATCCACACTCATAAATTCATGATGGGAGTAGATGTACGCTAAAGCATTTTTAATTAAATACAAAGGTTAAGAGGAGGCAAGGGAAACCACGTTAGACACAGCATGGGAACTAAATCGCCACACACAACCAACATTCTCGCTAAGAACGCCGCCTTCATCAAATTATCTTATTTTAATGTGACATTTAACACTTGTTCTTTTCCTTAAATGGATAATGTACTTAATGTGCCTTGTATATTAGTTTTCTCCAAAGGTGAACAAGCATTTCTTCGAGAGAAAAAAAGGCAATGTTTTTTAATAAATGACACCTATCTAGATCATTCTGGCTCAGTTTAAACCTTAGGCGCATAGTGTTGCTGCATTTAGGGGCAGTTGTTGGTTGCTGTGCTGTCGTAACAAAAGTGATCCAGAGCAAAATACAGCCTAAACCTCCATCTAACAAACATCTCAATGGGTTTCTAAGAGAGAGCACTGCTGATAAAACAGACATTTACCATAAAAGCCACACTGACCTCACTGTTTTTGACAAACACAAAGCCTGGCACATGATAAGTCAAGAAAAACCATACTAAACAGGATGTGCTTTTCAACAACCACACATATGAAATGACATTAGTGCTGGGAAAGTTTCTATAATTTGACCAGACTATTTTAATTCTCCTGACCATGTGTGCTGGTGAGCACAAACTCCTTTGATGAACTATAAAAAATATGTGATTAAAGACATATTAAAGATATGTGATTCATGTGTCTGAAGCACATAATACAACAGTTATAAAGGATTGTACGCACAAAAGTGAAAATTCTGTCATCATTTATGATTGGTTGGACAGGTTGTCCCAACATTTGAAGAATCTCTTTCTTTTTTTCTCCATACAGTGAAAGTCAGTGGGGTTCAATATTCAATATTTGTTTCAGGCCGCATTCACTTTAATTGAATGGACAAAAACTAGAAATGTATTCTTCAAAATATCTTCATGTTCTACAGAAGAAGGAAAGTCATACAGGTTTGGAATGACATAAGGGTGGGTAAGTGATGACAGAATGGGTGAACTCTTTAAAGGAGTTGTGCATAATTTTTTGATGTTAAGACACTATCTTATGTCAGCTTGACGTGACAACTATAAACTGCAAGTAAGCAATTCGTAGGTTGATTTAAATAAAAAGTACTGTTTTTCAGTGGTGCTCTCAACATTGCTTTGTTTGTCTGAGTAGTCTGACATGGGAAAACACCGGCTCAATTATAGGGAAAGTGACAGAGAACTCTTAGATCCATTTGGTGCCACAAATGGCACGGGAATTACATACAGCACCTTTAGAACACATGTACCCAAATACATACACACACTTTCACTCACCGCTGTCTCTGATCTTTCTTCCTGTGGTGGACTTGCGAAGTAGGGTGCGCCCTGAGCTGAAAAGAGTGTTTAGCTCATCTAGGGGGCTAGTGAGGGGTCTCCCATTGGCAGGGTTAAAGAGCAGAGGTGAGGAGGAGCAGGAGTGAGCTCTGCGGGGCTCTGGCCGTGAGGTCTTCACTGGGGAGAAGGGAGGCTTGGAACTGCTTGGGGGCGTCTCTGCCAGACCGTGTGCCATTTTAAGGGGGACTTTGGGGGAATCGGTGCTCGCCAGAGAAGCTGCACGTGTCAGGGCCAAGAAGTTTGGCTCAGGGGGGAAGGGGAAATGAGAAGGGGGACGGTAGGGAGGTGGAAGTACTGCCGGAGGGGGAGGAGGAGGAGGAGTCAAGGGCGGCGTAGACTTGTCTGGCATTAAGACCGAAAGACTCGGTGACGAATCAGCCCTTTGCCGGGTGTACTGGGGCGAGAGTGGGCTGCCCCCGTCCTGGCTGGTGTAGTTGAGGTTGGTCTCGAACACCGGCAGCTTCTTCACCTCAAGAGGTGTAAGGGGGGACTCATCCGAGGCGGGTGAGCAGGTGACAGGGGACGGAGGGAAGACAAGAAGTGGGGGACGGTGTGGAAGGAGGTTAGGGAATGGAGCTGGAATGTCACATGCTGTCCCATCCTTGCCTGGCTGCTTTCCCCCGAGAGTACCGGAGAACTCCATCAGGGTCACAGGCCTCTTGACTTCCAGTACTGGGGCAGGAAGGGTAGTGGTGGTGGGATTGACAACTTCAGGCTTGACCACCTGAGTTGACCCCACCTCATCAGCTGGGAAGTACTTCATCTCCTCGTATACCGCCTCGCTCAGCTCTGGACTGTGGGAGTCAGCCAGGCTGAGGGCTCGTGAGGCCCCTACCATCTCAATATACACATCCTCCTCGTCCTGGCAGGGGTAGAGGCTTAGTACAGAAGAATGGGGGCCATCCGCTGATGCTGCTCGCTGGATGAGGCCCAAACAGTGGCCGCCTCGTACCAGGCTGAAAAGTTTCATGTCTGTGGGGCGCACAGGGGAGGGTACAGAGATCTCCTCATAGGAGCCTGTCAGTTTGGTATTAGGGCTGCGTTTGGGCTTAGGGGGCGGGATCTTCTTCATGGTGCTGTAGTCATCACTGTGAGGCCGTGGTTTAGAGAGAGCTAGAGGCGTGGTTGGATGATGGATGGGTTAGGAAGGAAAGGAAAAAGCCATTTACTGGAATGCCAGGAACAATTCTCAATATTGAGGTAGATGAAGACATTTGTGCTGTGTTGTACAAAACATGTACTGTACATGGCCAGAAGCATGTGGACATCGGAACACCACACGTACATTGTGCTTGGTGAACATTTAATTTAGAAACAATTGCCTTTGATAGCAAGATGGTATTCTCTAACAGCTTCCAATTCCGTGAAGGTTTTCCGCTAGATGCTGTGAGGTTAGACCCAGATTTTTGGATATTGGGTGATTGAGTCCAAATCATCCCCAAGGTGTTCAGCTGAATTTAGGTTTGGGCTTTGTGCAGGCCAGTACATCATTTATACTAGAAGTTGTCCACATACTTTTGCATACCATGTAGTGCATGTTTAAGATAATATTTATACGTACGATCAGATGGAGACAGCTGGGTTTTTGGTGGGCTTCCAGACGGAGAGGCTTGACCCTCAGCAGGGCTGTCTTTGGGTGCAATACTCAGCCCCGCACTTACTGCCTCATACGATGCACTCAGACGTGTATTTGGGTCTCGTTTGGGTTTGGGAGGAGGTTGTTTTCGTGGGGAGGAGAGGTTCCCTCCATTCCCCTCCTCAGTGGAGTGTGGCGCAGGCTGAAGGGCTGCTTTGATTGATGTCCCAATGCTGGAGTGTACCAAGCTGTCCATTACCAGAGGGAGAGGCACCGAGCTGGAGCGGAAATGCCGGAGTGGTCGGTTCCCCCCACGGCCTGCCACATCATTGACCCTCCCAATTTTTTCAACAACCCTAAACAAAAGGATGAACGGATGAATAATTCAACAAATTTAAATGGTACAACTGCATGTGGCAATAGGATTTCTAGTGTCATTCATCATGACTGGTATTACTCTAGTATCTAGCAAATCCTTATTCATTCGTATGTTCTATTTCAATCATTCACTCACTATCATGCTAGAAGCATATGTCCTGTCTCAATGTATGATGGGTAGTGAAGGTGCTAAGCAGCTGCCAAGTGCGAGAGGATCACAGTCTCAACCTTCATAAAATCAATACACCAATGTCAAGCTGTCCATTCATATCTGAGCTAAGATTTCAGTACATGGGCGTTTCCTTAACCATAAAGATAAAAAAAAAAAAATACTAGAATTATCAATCAAATAAAACAATCTAGCCTATGCATTATATAACATGCAGATTAATTAACCAAATTAATAAATACAAATTTGAATGAAGCTAAATTCCGTATTATACGTGATTAATTGTAGAATTCACCAATAATAATTAATTGATTTGCCTTTCAGCATGCCTCAGATACTTCATAATTTCAGTGCACTTTTGTCCTCATGATACCAGAAAACAATAACAAATTAGCATGATATACAGAACTAAAGCCTGAACAGATTATTTACATTGTTTATTGTTTAAGTCTAAGCAGCTTCCTGTAATACTCTAATGTGACATGCACACTCTTGTTTGATATTTACCCCTTAATCTGAGCTACCATCTGTTGTTCTTGAAGGAAAGGGGATGGAGTGTTGGGGTGGATGGTGTTCGGGGAACAGGGGGTTGGTGCGGGGTTACAGTGACTTAAAACCCTAAGGAGATTTTAGCAACCCAGAGTGGGGGTGGGTCTTATCTCTCTCTGATTAGCAGCATGGAACTCATGGAACTCACTGATTGAGTTTGCCACATCTAGATTAGCTATGAAACCCCCATCACTCAATCACTAGCACCTCCCTCATTGGGGATGCTAAAAGTGAATGTATGTGATGAATGTGTGTGCATGTTTTGAAAAACAAGAAGCCCACCCCCACCATAAGAGCAGATGGTCATATGCCGAATGACAGACAATTCTGATGCCAATGGCCAGCTAAATACACCTGTGTTTCTGATTATGCTTGTGTGAATATATTCCCATAGCAAGGAATCTTTTTATTTTACTGCAAAGCTCCACCTAACCAATGATGCTAGCATTACCTTGGCAACCGTTGCTGCCCATGAGAGTGTCAGGCAATTGTTCAAGCCTAATTTCCATGTAAGTCCTGTGTGTTTGAATACTTTCAATAAAGCAACATGCTAGTCAATGCTCTTTACTGTGATTTTATAATGGGTAAGGGATGGTCTTCAAGTAGAGTGCCTGAAAGCCCCTTCATCATGGCTAATTAAATCAGAAATAATGCTATTTTGTACCTTTTGACACTATTAATTGTAATAGATGTATCTTTTTGCAGATATGACCTTGACGTGGATAGTTTGCAGAGTTGTGCCTTTCTTTTTAATGCAGATGGTAGTACATAATGTATGTGCCACTGTTATAGCACCTATGACTGAACTGACATTAGTCTTCTTTTTTGCTGAATTCCCACATCACCGGAAATGTCTTTAAAAGTGCAAGCACTTCTGATATCAAACACATTTTGTTCCCATTTTGTTTGCAAAGGCGGAACAATGGGAACCAATAAAAGCTCCCATGAATTTTTATAGGTTCCTCAAACCCAAGTGTCAAAGGCATATTTTGGAGTGTCTGATTATATTAGACACTCCAAAATATGCCTTTTCCACTTGGGTTCGGGGAACCTATAAAAATTAATTGGAGCTCTTATTGTTTCCCCTTGTTCTCCCTTTGCAAACAAAATGGCAATATAATTAAAATTATATTGTTCAAACTCTGTCCCGGAGTGCCACTGTCCTGCAGAATTTAGCTCCAACTTGCCTCAACACACCTGTCTGGAAGTTTCTAGTATGCCTAGTAAGACCTTGATTAGCTGGTTCAGATGTGTTTGATTGGGGTTTAAGCTGAACTGTGCAGGACAGTGGCCCTCCAGGAGCTTGATTGAACACCCCTGCTTTAGACAATTGAAATGTCTGAAATAATCCTTCATGAGGAAATCTCGCTGATCTGCCACATCTAATTGAATTTCAGCAGACAAAACAAGATTTTTGTTAGAGATCCTCTAAGGGAGACCAATATAAATATGATTAAAGTATGTTGTATCCAAAACGTCTAATCAGGAGACAAACTTATTACTCCACATATAGCTACCTGAATTTAATAATTGCATTGTAGGGCTGCCCTTGATTAAAGATGTTTGTAGTCGACTAGTAGTCGTTAATTTGAGCGATTAGTCGACTAATCGTGCGTTTATATTAATAAACCATAAATCCTAATAATGAACCTTTAATTGCCTATAGCCTATATAATGCATCGCCTAATCAGCGCTCAAACGCCCACATAAAGCTTGCCACAGCACACCAGCACAATTATTATGAGTGTGTCATGAAAAAACAGAAGGAACCTGTCTAAACATTTGAATAATTTAGTGCTAATGTTTTTTGTGTTTTCTGCTGCAGATATTAAGCCAACGATGCTGACTCGTCATCTCCACAGTGGACGCGCCTATATGCACGTTTCATACGGATGACATAATCTGAGAATATTTGTTTTCCACTTGAATTGGTCGACAATCCCTTGATATTTCAAGCTTTCTATCGATAGATTTCTCATGTATGTGAGGCAAGTATACGCTGAGTTTCTGTTAATTTTTGTTAGGCGCTCAAGTTCATAGAGAGAGACAGCAGAAAGCACAACCTGATTTTTTTTCTTTGATTTACAAAAGCACAATGTTTTATTATTGGGAGTTTACAGAAATAAAAGTAGACCCTTTACAGTTTGCATTACTCTTATCTATATGACCAAAACTTAGGGAGTATTTTAAGTTAAATGTAAGTGACCGTATGTCATGCAGTAAGTGCACTCTCCACACAAACACTTGGATATGCACCTAATAATAACGCACATTTATCTAGGTTAACATTAGAGTGAGCAGACTTTACAGTACATTTTCTACTTGCATGTTTCAAGTGATAAGCCATATTTGAGGTCGATGAATGATAGGCACATCTTTGGATTTCCTGCCTTTAATAATCTGTCCGTCAAAGAGTTTTTTTTTTTCTGCGACTAACTGACTAATACAATTTTGGTCAACCAAGCCTCTTCTAGTCGACTAACGGTTAGCCCTAATAATTGGAATGTGCATATTTCAAATTATCGTTAGTTATCAAAAAAGATCATGGTTATCAAAAACAGTTCATGGTTGGTAAAAAAAAAAAAAGAAGTCTGCTATGAGTTTCACCTCTTCGGCGAGTCTTCTTCTTTGCCCACAGGTTCTGGTCGCTCACCCAGTGGTGGAGTGCTGATGTGACCCCGGAGGCGGTCGTTTTCTCGTGCAATATCAGCTGCATTTTGGATGACCAGGCTGTCGTACGTGCGCATACCCAAGTCCTCTGCTCCATGCAGGAACCGATGGACGCTGCACTGGTCCTGCTGCCGAGAAGTGAGCCTGCGACACACATGCTGTCTGGCCAACCAGCCACGCACCACTGAATCACATACACATGATTAAGTGAAGTAAAAATATGAGTGGAGTGACAGATTATAAAGTATGAACACGCTGTGGCGATCACTTTACCTTTCTGACAGATAATAATCTTCCTGTGCAGTTGATGGCAACGGTCATTAAGGTGATCAGCCTGCCAGTATCTCAAGAAAACCTTACTGTTGCCCATCTGAACAGAGAAAAGGAAGAGAAATAAATAAAATCACATTAGCTCTGTTCTAAAATCGAGTGTGTTGCCTACAGCTTATATACACTGGGGGAAAACAATGCTGCTTGTTCATTTTACTTAATTAAAATGAGAAGGAAATTTGCTAAACATTTTGTTACAACTTAATTTAATTATGTTCAGTCAATTTTTTTGTCTTGTCCACCATTTTGGATTTTAACAATATTGTCAATGTATTCTAGGATTGCTTTCTAAGCAAAGGATACATTTGATGATGACGTCTCTGAATTTGCTCAAAATAAGGTATTTTACAACACAATTAAGTTGCCTACCTTCATTTCACTTCACTAGCATCTCTGTAGATGTCTTTGGAAACTCACCTGCCAGCCCTGGAGTTTACAATGCTGCAGAATGTGGCGGCACTTCTCCTCTGCAGATACTTTCTTCTTGTCTGTGAGGATAGTGTCCACCAGCTCTCTGTATCTGCACCACAAACCCACAGAACATCACTGTCATCCACATACTGTGCTGCAGAGGAACTCTTTGTACCTATTACTGCTGTGTTATTGTAGGATGGTCACTAATGCTTGTACTGGAATGTCGCCTGCATGGACCATCAGCACTTCTTGTTGACCCGTTTAATAGGGCTATTTCTGCAATTCTAAAATGCAATAACCATCTAAGGCTACTGAGTTTAAGCTATAAAAGGCAGTGCTCAATCCTCAATAAATTTCCCTCCCTTGGGAGAATCCAACAAGAGATGCAAATCGAGGGTCAAAGGGTTTCAGAGTCTGGATGACCTCTCAGCATCTGCGAGCATCTTGGCTGTTGGCAAGGCAACCATTCACAAAGAAAGGTCAAACTTGGAGAGCTTTGCTGCATTGTTCTGGAGTAGAGGGATCAAGCATCTGCGGTGCGCGGGGGTAAGCTGTAGACACACCCCTCAAACACGTGTGTGTGTGTTGGTGCATTTGGATTATGCATTATGAACATCTGGCGCAAGGGAACAGTGTTTAATAACTCAATGATACTGAAGGAATTCACAAAGGAAGTGCATTCATGCTAATGCTAATAATATTTCAAAACAACGACACATTAAAATAAAGGGTTATCTGTCATTTTTTTATATTATGAACTTCTGGACACAAGATGTTAAATGTCTGCACAATTGCCGTACAAGAGCAAGGGTGATGCATTAGCATTAGGGCTGTCACAATATCAGATTTTTCACTACACGGTTATCATGGCCAAAAGAATTCATGATGATATATAATGCGATATCTAAAACAAATCTTGAAAAAAAAAAAAAATAAAGTCAAATTGAAATGAAAAATGAATTATATTTTATAGCATTATATACAGTGATAAAGTCTATGTCGATTGGCGTTGCATTATAAATATACATTATCCTTATGAAAAATCGTCAATACCAGTATAGCGCGACACTCGCGAATTTGGGTATATATTACATATCTGAGAAGAGTGATATTACTCACTAGGTGTCACTGTATTTAAAAATGAAACACTGATATCATGTTGATACTACACATATACACTGGTGGCCAAAATTATTAGAATACTTGGCATCTGGGAGTCGTCTAATTGGGCCTGGATTTATTTTCCAAGAGGACAATGACCCGAAACCTTCTTCTAACTATTGCCGGAACTATCTGTGATGGAAGGAATCTGCTGGAACATTGAAAATGATGGACTGGCCCCTTCAAAGTCCGGACCTCAACCCCATCGAGCACATTTGGGGCGAGTTGGAAAATAAACTGGACAGATCTTTTGTACATTCAAAGGAAAGCCTTTGGCTTCAGTTTCAAAAGGCATGGGATATCATTAGTGTTGAAGGAAATATATCGACAGACACTATGCCAGAGAGACGTACTGCTGTAATTGATGCAAAAGGTGGACATACCAAATATTAAAGTTAAAAGTGGATAAAGACAGTGTGACTCACTTCATCTGATATTTGATGGTCAGAGCAACCATCTGCAAAAACAAGGTCAATATTTTTAGATCTGTCAGGTGTTCTAATAATTTTGGCCACCACTGTGTGATAATAGAACAACGACTCCAGCGGTTACTATCTGGTTGACAGTAGTTGGCGGCACTTTAACGCCGGTGGCCACTAAGTGTGCTGCGCATGCCCTAAAAAGAGAAGCCAGAACATTTCCAATGCCCTCTGGTTGCTGGCTGCAGTGTAGGTCATAAACCCTGCCCACTCCATGTAATTTAATGGGACAAGAGCTAAACTTAAATTTAAAAAAAATTCAATTGCACTTCAAATAATTTGTTTCTGTAATTTTAGCTAGTTCTTATCATGCTGACTGACATATGATCAAGTATTTGTTTTTCCAATATGTTTGGTTTTATTTAGTTATTTGATGCTATGAAACTCGGGCGGTTGACTCAGGCTCCAAATGATGTAATCGGCAATTACCGTTTCTGGTCATTCTTCATTTTTCTACAGTGGAAGGAAGTAGACACATGTCGTCCATCTTTTTTTTAGAGTCTAGGCCAGCCGTCATAAAACGGAAGAACAAAAAAAAATTCTCTGAATTGAACATAGTCTTTCAATAGATACTGTGATGATATAATTATTGTACATTCTTTTGACCACGATAATCATGATGATATGCCATATTACACACCATTTTTCATATGTGAAAGGAATTCTTTACACATTTCTCTAGACATATTTTCCCAACCAATTTTTAGTTGCCTTAATCAATCACGTTTGCAAAACATTCAGCATTTTAATGTCTTTCAAAAAAATATTTCACAGATTTGATCTTTCATTCTGCTTGCTAATAGCTTATTAACACGGTTTAACATGTGGTGAATACTTTCTGGCATGCAGCTGCTTTATGGGTCATTATTGTGTCAGGCTTGCTTCGTGATCCAAGCGATTTTAAAGCGAGAGCAAAAATTCTACATAAAAAAAATAAAAATAAATAAAAATCATTGCACATTTTCCCCTCCGATTCCAATGAGCACAGTTCTCATACTCTAGTCAGGTGGCACATGGTGAACAGATGGGAGGGTGGGAGAAGTCAGAGATGCAGTGCATTGTGGTACGGGGGTGGGCTTCTCAATAGACTCGGTGAAACACTTGCTTTAAGCCTTGAGCCAAATTAACTCAGCGTCTCCCTTTCAATGTGATTTACAGCAGCTTGGTGCTTCTGAACTTCCCCTAACCCTTCCTCCGTATGACCAAGACCTACGGAATCCCACAGGAGTCATCAACCATGAAGGGAGCCAGGGGAAACCAAAGACCTTGTGTATATGAATATGAAAATTATCGATGCCCTCACAGTTTGTAGGGCCTTTGGGGATTGAGTCATATGAACTCAACAGGGTCAAAATGCCTGGTAGTTAAGCTCCAAATTG
>CM042243.1:39816291-39968791 GCA_023566225.1 Romanogobio albipinnatus | reverse complement strand
GGCTGCATCTTTAGCGCCCGTGTTAGCATGCCTGCCAAAGACCTCAGTTCAAATCCCGCTCGGAGCAGGTCGAGTAGGACTGGTTTCATTTGGTGCCGTGACCCGGATGGGAGTGAGATTTATGCTTAGTTCAGACTGCACGATTTTCAAACTTGTCGGATCACTGTTCTTTTCACACTGCATGACTATCTGGGCCAGCACTCAGTCACTGCTTTGTTCACACTGCACGATGGATCGGCGACAGGGGGTTTCACATTGCATGACTGTACAAGAGAAAGAATCGGCGACAGTTCTGTCCCGTCCGCAAATTACGTTTCAAAACAAAACACACGCGAGAAGAGAGAAGGAAACAACACGAGTTCTCGCTGTAGACTGGAATTGTTATTAAAAATATAGACTGCAGTGCAGAAACTTGCGGTCCAAATTGTCTGTGCACTGATTTGCAGCAAAAGGAGAAAAAGAAAAAAAGATTACGGAGGAGGAAATGGTTAGGGAGACACAGGGAGCAATGATTGTGTTCTGCAAAGAGAGTTGGAGGTACATAAATAGTTTTGCAATGTGCTACTGTTGCGGTTGGTTAAGCAAATGTTTGTGCTTTGTTTCTGTTTGATATAATTGTAAATATATCTATTCAAATACTTATATTCTGGTCTATAACTCCTCCCCGAACCTCCCGCTGCGTCGAGCAGGATTTGCATTTTTTATGCATAGTAAAAGTTGTTTTACTCTTGACTGACTAACTTTAGTAGCTTTATTAAGAACACATTTCTTACTTGAATGCTGCTGTTAATGCTCTGGCAAGGAGATAAACATGGCGAACTGTGTACAGCACTCTGAGGGCGGGGTCTTTGCTAATACGGCAGTGTCCATCAACACTAGTGGGCAGGGCCTGTGAGATATGACGTCACATTCCCAGGAATATGCAAACGACTTGTTCCGAGACACTGCTTATGATTTATGGGGATTAAAAAAAAGGAGTAGGTGGATTTTTTACCAATATAGGGTGGTTGTGTACACACACTGCCAACACACATTTATGTTCAAAGTGAATTTTGCATAATAGGTGCTCTTTAAATTCCATTTTATACAATTAATTGCTTTAAAGCAAGCAGCTTTACATTATTGAACATGAAAAAAAAAGAAGTGCCAATGTCTATTTTAATTACACTAACAATTTTCTACTATAAAGCAGCTCTCTTGTGCGTTCATGCTTTACTCGCGTCTGAACTTGACGGACTGAACAGAAGAAATGAACTGGACAAGTTTTCTGTGTCTAAGAAGGTGGAGCCGCTGAGCCACACCTACCTATTATGTATTCGCCACAGACCAATGGTAGTTCGAAGGTGTTTACCAGAGAAGCACAATTTTCCAGAAAGTTCCCTTTGGCAAGCTGTTTCGAACTCCAATGACCTCCAAAAAAACAACAACTTCATTTTGGCCTGATTTTGTTTGAAATGATGTCACACTAGTTTGTTTTTCGATTTTGCTTGAAGTATATCGGGGCCTTACCAATAGTAAAGAAGACATTGGTGCACAGTTTATCTCATATCTTTGTTTTCTAAAAGGGAAACCACTCTCAACAACACCAATGTTACACCTATCAGGAGGCTATATGCTTAATTTCATGTAGTGAAAACAATATTCACTATCACAGGAGAATCTGAGCTATTTTCCCCCCAGTCTAAACACAAGCAATGTCACAAATGTCTGGGTCATTTAATCCAAAGTCAACACGAGCTGCTGTCTAGGAGCTAAAATGTTCTGTGAGGATAAAGTGTCCGTAGACCTTATCTCCCTCTCTCTCTCTCTCTCTGAAAGATTCATGATGTTTACAGCCGGGTAGTGGAAACTTACTGTGTCATGTGACCAGCAGCGTCCCGATTCATTATCACACTGGAATGTTACCGTAATCCTTTTATCCTTTACAGAGCGAGGGAGAAAGAGCAGCGTGTGATCTAATCAAAGCACACTGAATTACACAGCACAAAAAAAAAAACAGCGGGGAAGGAGATTGGAAAATTAGAAACTCAAGTAAATCTAAAATGATAAAGCAGTGAGAAAGACACTCAGAAAAGAACAGCTATGCGGAAAAGCCTAAGAATAGCAGTGTGAATCGATCATATTATTGTACACTAAAACTAAAGGGAAGACAAAAGCATCATTATCCATTGATCGCCGTTCAAAATAAATCCCTGACCACATAAAATTCTTTGCTAGCAACCAATCAGCACTGTCATGACAAAATTATCAAGTATACAATGTTAGGGGAACATGGCAACAGCTGTCTCACACTCAAGTCTTGATTAAATACATGCAACTCTGAACAT
The DNA here is from genome assembly GCA_023566225.1 of Romanogobio albipinnatus. Classification (NCBI taxonomy): domain Eukaryota; kingdom Metazoa; phylum Chordata; class Actinopteri; order Cypriniformes; family Gobionidae; genus Romanogobio; species Romanogobio albipinnatus. The sequence continues at coordinate 39,966,464 of CM042243.1, read as the reverse complement.
GCCATTAATTCCTACACTGATCAAATGAGCTCATGAAATCAAAATTATACATTTGTGGCTTATAGTTTTATTTTGAGGTCACCTATAATATACTACATAAAAATAGAGAACATTCTTTGCTAGCATTATAGCAAATATACGCATTTCAAATATACAGCTTTTTTCTTCTGAGTAAAAATATTAACGACTCATCCTGCACTATACAAATCAGACCAATCAGATGCTTTAGAATAATAATGCCCCTCCCCATAATAACACCTGCCAGTCTGACTAGAATTAGCAAGTTGCAAATCATGTCCATGGCTGTTTCTGCGTCCCATTTCGCCTACTTCTACTACGCCCTAAAATGATGTACTTTTTTTTCTCTCTAAGAAACATGCGTTTGAGTGTTTAGAAGAAGAGTAGGCAAGCTTTGGGACATACTACTTCGTCATAACAACCGCGTCTTTAACAGACAGCTCTGTCGCTTACTTGCATGCATCCCGTCACCATTTAAACTGCCTTGTCAATCATATTGTCACAATTAAATGTACCTTTACAAAAGTTCACAATATGTTTGCAGATTAAATATTATGTGGATAACCTTGAATAAATACTGATTATTAATCACTCAAAGCCCTTTAACTAAACCTCTTTGCTTAACCGTTGGACCTGCACATCCGCCATAACTGTAGCCTGACAAACCAGACCCACATCAAGATGTTGGGTCTGGAAACTCACCATTGACAGGGCTCAATCCGAGGGGCGGGATAAACGGTTGTCCTTCAAATTCCCTCTGCACGCAATTGGATAGCGCCATGAGCGCCACAACCAACCAGAGCAAAGAAGAAGGTGAAGCGGAGCTAACGTTAGTTGATAGACTTTCGCCGTATCCGGTCGGCAAAACTCCGAACACATCTTTTCTTAAGAATGACTTCAGTGCCGTTCTTTGTCCTTTTCTCAAAGAAAAGCTTAACTCCAAGTCTTCCAGAGTCGCGGCCAAAGCCGATTCACAAGACCGCTGTTCGCCAGCTTCTTTGTTTACGAGTAGCACGCAGAACCTCCGCAACTCTGCCGTGACGTGCCGTCATTATGTTAAGCCCGCCCACCGACTCTACACAAGCTGTGATTGGCCTGACCAAAGTTTGGGTTTTCCAGCTCGTAGGTCTACCGAGAGTTGCTAGACAAATTAGATTTGCTGCCGCTAGGGTGCGTCTAGATTTCAAGGCTACCATATCTGTAGTTTTTTTAACACTTTTTATTCGTGTTTGTAGTTCTAATCGAATCCTTGTCCAATGCGCAATAGATTGTGGGCAATATAAGCCATTAGAGAGTGCACAGATCTGCACTTCGGATTCCATCCGGGAATCTTTGGAATACCAATTTCAACACACTATGATTTGGGACACACTAAAGGCCCCGATATACTTCAAGCAAAATCGAAGAATGTACTGCTGTGACGTCATTTCAAACAAAATCAGGCTGAAACGCAGTTTATTTGGAGTTTGTTTTGGAATTCAAAAACAACTTGCCAAAACAAACTTTCCGGAAAAGTTTGCTCAGACTGCTAAACACTTTCTTACTACCATTGGTTCATTGCGATGTACTTCTGATGAAACGAGACACTGACACTGTTTTTCATGTTTTTAAACGTGACGTGACTTTACTGGAGTGCTGTAGAGCTTGTGCAAAGATCCACATTGCTATGATTTCTTATGCTTTATTAATATGTTATATAAAATGCTCCCAGCAGAGTGGCCGGCACCAGATGTTCATTAACAGTATATCGCTGGTCACATATTTCGAACTTTGTTTTATCCCTAAACGAAGAACGAAACAGACCTTCGTCAAGAGTATATCAGGGCCTTAATTCTAATTTCAAATGCTATTTAGGAAGGATAGTATGCACGTATCATGTGATGTAAATAAAAAAAACATAGTCCTGACTAAATTTCACGTTTCAACAGGAAGTACATAAAACGTATTACCTCTCTGTGAACTTCAGACAAAAGTTAAGTTTGAAAGGGGGAGATAGAGGAATGAAATGAGTAAATGTGTAAAAGACGGAGTGGGAACTTTATGAGCCTCTCCAGTGCTGAAATAAAGCCCGGTTTGTGCAAAAAGCAGGAACAGCCTATTCTAAAGGTGTCAGCATGACATGAAGATGAGGTACTGTGTTCCTGAGGAAGATGAACTCAGAGTCACACTGAACCCTTGTCTGACAGAAGGAACAGCCTGCTCCGCTTTCATTTTTACTCACGCTTGTATCTTCTTCTTTCACATTCTGAAAAGTATGGGGAAGATTTCTTGAAATTACATCCTGTCTCCTTTTTCAATCCAATTTCCAATTTTTCTCCTTAATGCTTTATCCCATTTCTCTCTCTTCCTGTCACGTGAAGCTGAGCCGAGATCAGGGTGACCCATCCGAGAGCACTTCATCCTCTCCAAAACTGCCCCATTAACACCCCATCAGAAAAATGGCCACTCAAAAAAAAAAAAAAAAAAAAAAAAACTATTCCCACTGAGGCCTATGACCATTAATCATGGTGTGAAACCAGTGTCACACCCTGGACATAAGCACCTGCACACACACACAAATACACACATACACGGTATATACTTTGCTTCACCTCAGTTGAACTGAAAGCCCATCTCGAGCATATAGTGCAGACAGCCTGAGTCAGGCAGACACAGCGTCTTAGAAAGTGCACTTACGATATATTTCCAGCGGAATGTTGCTTTACCTCATTTGACCTGGCGGCAGAAATGGATTGAAAAACCTCTTGTGATGAGCGTATAGAAACATAAATATACGTCCACAGAAATAGAGTTTAACAGACGGCTTGACCTCAGTTAGTCTCTATGTAATATACTGTATATATGGTCCTCTTGGGAAACATAGTCATGATATGAACTGCTTGATTTAAAAACAGCCTCTAGGAAAGGCCCCCACATTTCCTTATAGGTTACATTTATTACTATACAGTAATACAATGAATAATCAAAATAATACCCTCATTTTATTTATTACAAATTACATTTATTATTATTTGTTTTTATTGTTGATATTTTTCAAATGATAAAAAAAATGACACGCTTTATACGATGATGGACAGATGATAAACAGTAACGTAACCATCCACACGTCACCAGAGCGCTTGGGTTGAATTTGTTCTAATCCTAAACTGAGAACTTGATGCATTCACCTTTACTATTTCTCTCAAAAATGATGATCGTGTTGGTAAGTAATCCGTGTATCCTTAAATTATTTTTACAACACCGGCAAAGATTGTTTACACTCATCATCTTCTTCTACTTCTTCCAGCTTGCCTGAACTCCGTTGCTCTGATTGGTTGTAGGTCTATCCAATTGAGTGCAGAGGCGTTTTCTTTCCTGGTTCGGTTGAAACACGCCCCATAATCACAGCCCAATGGAGCAGTATCAGACTCATATTCTGACTAGAATCTGAGTACGATGACGTCAGGCTAACTACTTATTTTTAAAGTATGATATTACACTGCAGTTGGATTGAAATTGCTGGATACACTAAAAATCAGGATTGGGAATTAAAAAACGATTACAAGCACAGAAAGGACTTGAACGGACAATGCACCAAAAAATATGTCAAAATATCCTTGTAAAAACAGTCGGTTATGTCTTAAGCGAACGTAAACAGTTAACGGAAATGTCTGTGTAGCTCTTAAAGTGACAGCAGCCTAATATTCCTGCTGCATCTCTATAATAACATTAATCAAACAACAAAAGACAAAGAGAAAGTTCATTCGCTGTTCTTGAACAACTTTTGCAGCTCTAGATTTGTATATTTTGTTTATAAAGTGCAGTGTTATTTTACATTTGATTACAGTTTATGTACCTGAATACCTGAAAATGTATGTTTATTTCAAGCGTATCTTTGATCAGTTGTATTTATTTTTGTGAATGCTAATTTTATTTATTTTTTGGTCCTTTTTTAATTACTGAGTATTTAGTTGTTTATAGGCTAGTTGTTTTTGCTATGGTATTTTAAAACTATAGGTAAAAGTTCCATGTGTAAGTATTCTTTATCAATATTTTTGTTCATTGTATTCAGCTACAATTAAATGTTTTGCAATAAGACTTAGAATAAATGTGAATTAAGGTTTTTTTTAATGATTTTTTACAAAATTGTATTTTTTTAAATTAGGAATCAGAATCGCTAAGCAGAATCGGAATCAAAATTCATACAATATCCAACCCTAGTAGAAATATAAGACTACTGAGGTGGAAAGGGGGCAAAATCATCAATTTAAAAGGGGTTACAAATATTTGATTCATTTAAATGCTATGCTAGTTTTACCATGGATAATAGCTAGACTACTGTTAAAATCTTTAGTGTCAGCAAGATTTCTTAATATTTTATACAAAGTCTCTTATGCTCACCATGGATGCATTTATTCAATCAAAAATACAGTAAAACAGTAATATTGTGAAATATTATTATATTTTAAATAAATGTTCCATTTCTCCAGTCATCAGTGTCACATGATCCTCCAGAAATCACTGTAATATGCTGATTTGCTGCTCAAGAAACATTATCATCAATGTTGAAAACATTATTTGTGGAAACGGTGAATCCTTTTTTTCAGGATTCTTTGATGAATAGAAAGTTCTTACTCCAAAGAACATGATGGGATGTGTGCTTTTACTGCTTAAAATAGCAATGGGACACCTATTTGTACCCTAATCGTGGAAAGTGCCTTACAAATCACAGCAGCGCCTAATTAAGGAGTTGAGGATCTCACCTGCTCAGGAAGCTGATGAAAGACAGTCGGACTGGGTATCCATATCGGATCATGCGGACCATCTCCAGAACCCCCACATACTGGAGCTGTGAGGACACGTGGAAGCTGTCAAACACATCAGGCTTTCCGGCGTTGTTGGGCCTGACGCACTGGACAAAGTGGGGCGTGCAAGCTTGCAGCTTACTGGTGATCTCACACAGAGAGTTCTGGAACGAGACAGAGCAGCAGAAAAAGATAGGTGAAGTTGTTGTTTACATACCATTACATACAGACAGATCAGTTTGGCTCAATGACTCTGTTTGCTTCCACTTTTGTAGCAACATGAGTCATGGTGCATCCTCCTCTCCCCATCTGTCACCACTTATGAGAAGGCCCAAAACGAAACTACAAGAGTTTTATGTTTATTTTTTTGCATTATCTGCAATAACTTTGGGAGAAAACCCTTTATTTTCTTTCTGGGCAACACAAAAGGAGACATGCTGAAAAATGTACAAGTCACTCTTTTCTGAATAATGAAAGGTAATGGGGACTGGAGCTGTCAAGCTCTAAAATTGCAATTTTTATTTTTTATTTTTATTTTAATGAACCATAAATGCTGTGTATGCGACTCACGACTTCAGATGTCTTGAAATATAGGGCATCATTTGTTTTGTCATAGGCATTTTGTTTTGTCTCCTTTTTGTCACTTTGGAACTCAAAGGATTCACAGATCTATACAATAAAATATTATATATATTTTCCATTCCAACTCTTTGACCCAATTCTGCTTCACTGTTTGTGATCAGGCCATTTTAAGCCGTAAAACTCTGGGAAAGTTTTCAGTGATCCAGTTATCAAATTCATTCAAACAGTCCAAAACAGCACTAATGTAAAGAAGGCAAGGCTGATTAGGCTACAGCAGACATATCAAAGAGAATAGAGACTCGCATTGCGTTTTCAGTGAATTATTCATTTCAGTGTGTGCTTTGCTTTAAAACACGAGCTCTGTCATATTCTGCGATTGTTTCTGAAGAGCGCAATTTTGGTGTCGTACAGTAAGCGTGTGAGAGTCTGTTATATTGATGCACAGAGAACAAACCGTGTATGTGCGCTCTCGATCACTGATCGCACGCTGCATTCAGGTACAGACACAGTACATTTGCGTTGTTTCCACACACACCCGGGAAGGATAATGTTTGATTTGTCATGTGTACGTTGTTGTGTTTAGTAATCATAGGTTTATGCAGTCAAGTCAAAGCGGTTGATTTAGGAGTTTTTTTGGCATCTCCGTGTGGTCCTGTTTTGTATCGCAGCTTGACTCGTCTAAAATGAAAACAATCTCGTTGTTATTGCTCTGTACACACACACACACACACACACACACACACACACACACACACACACACACACACTATATTCTTAATTCTGTAGAGTTTTTTTTTTTTTTTTCATGGGTGCTTAGGTGTGTATAAATGTATTATTACATAATAGAATTATATGGACTCCTTATATTTGGTGTCCTTTTGGAGTCTCCACAGGGCCTTGAAGCATGCAGAAAATACAGTTTTCTGATTGTTTACTTTGCTAGATATAGCAAATTATGACAAAATGAACGTGTTTAATTAGATAAATGGCGTATGCTTAATTTTACGATAAGTCTGCGATTAATCGCGATTAAACACAAGAGTGCATTAATCACGATAAACAAATTTAATCAATTGTTCCAAAAATTTTGAAACATTTGTAAATTTGGACTCCCTTGGGAAATGCCAAATGTGCGTAAAAATGTGTTACGCCCAAAATATACGACAGTTTGGGTGTGAACACTTAGCGTATACATTCAGTCAAATAGCCTTTCAATGTAGGCAATTTAAACATGTGAATTAGAAAGTTGTATCCTTGTCCAGTGTCTGCACTATTTCTCTCCAGAAATGATAAAAGTGTCCTTGTACTTTTATGCAATAAGTTTGCGGGTATCTCTTAAACGACAAGTACTAGTTAACGCGGCCGTCTATTGCTGTTGCGTCTCCAGTTTGTTGCTGATGTTGTTGCGTCTCCTCTATTTGTTTTTCAGCTGTGAAACCATGCGTTTTCACCTTTTGCGCACTGTGCAAATACACTAGCGTATATGTAAAAAAATGAAGCATACCTAACCGGTTCTGCTCTCCGGCATGGGAGGTGAGCATGCCTCCATTACACCCCCCAAAACCTCACTCCCATCCGGGTCACGGCACCAATGTAACCGCTTCGGTTCTACTTGAACCGCTGTGGGCGGGATTCGAACCAGCTTCTCCGGCATGGGAGGTGGGCGCACTAACATGGATTTTAAAGGCCGCAGCCACTAGCGCCAGTCGCTAACATACCTCTTGAGGACAGGGGAGTGAGGTTTTACCTGCACAGGTCTTTACTAGCTCCATTACATATACGTTGGCCTTTAAATGGAGCTGAAAACTATTTATATTGGTAGCAGAAAGTACAATAAAATTAGTAAAAAATATTTCATAAATATGCAAGAGGTGATGGATGTGTAGAATGTGTAAATCTGCAGAGGTTTCTGCAGAGCATGCAGATTCCATGGGCGTACTGTACTTTACGAGGTACAAACCGAAAAAATCTGGATTTAAACGATGATGTCACTGGCTCATGAGTCTCCGCCTGTGTCAGCACAGCCGGCAATGAGCCTGCTATCATTATATGACATTTCTACTGACGCCAGCCGACAGAACAGAGATGGGGAAAGACGGCGCCGCAGGCCGTAACACATACAATCAGCCATTCAAAGGCATAAACTAAAAAAGCTGCCAATTATGGCTGTTCCATCTTTCCGTGAGGGTAAACGGTAATGAAAAACACATTAGACTAGATGTTATTTATTATTGTTGAAAGATTTCATGTTTCTTCCATCACTCTCATCTGGGATCTATTTAGGTGTGGATAAATAACGCATGTGTTTGTGCCAGCGGTGTGCATTTAATGCGTTTTATGATGTAATCAGCCCTGAACAGAGGGGACAGATTAGACAGGAACACTGTGTGCGCTTCACATAAATCCCTGCATTACCCCTTACATGTCCTGGTACAGACACAGGGTAGGAAATCAGGTCACGTAGTCTTAGCGCGTGTGAGCATGAACACATACCTGCATACCACTGACATGAGAATGAGGTCATGATGAAAGCGAGAACATGTCTGCATGTGTGCAAGAATGTGACGTTATTTTAATACGGAGGTGTGTTACAAACAGACATTTCCATTGGTAGAAAGGGAAAGGTGTGAGTGTTTACGTTGGGAACACCAGGGATGGGAAATCAAATATTGTTCATGATACCTAGTAAATGTCGGTTTATAAATCTTGTATTCATGTCTTTTGTTTTTCGGTTTGCAAACAAACCTCAGTGGATTACAATATTTGCAAAAGGAATGTTTGGAAATATATATATTTTTTACTGGCACACTGAAGCAAAGTATAAAAATAACCATCTTAAATTTTTTTTTTAACCTTAACAGTACAGTGCACATACACTATTATTCAAAAGTTTATGCTCACCAAGGCTGCATTTATTTATTGATAATTGAAAAAAAAAGTGAAATATTTTTACAATTTAAATAACTTGTATTTGAAAATTTTCTTAAATTAAATGTATTCCTGCGATTTCAAAGCTGAATTTTCAGCATCATTACTCCAGTCTTCAGTGTCACATGATCCTTCAGAAATCATTCTAATATGATGATTTGCTGCTCAATGAACTTTCCTTCTTATTATCAATGTTGAAAACAGTTGTGCTGCTTAATATTTTTGTGGAAACTGTGATAAAATAATTTTTCAGGATTCTGTGAATTCCAGAGAGTTCATATATATACAGTGAGGAAAATAAGTATTTGAACACCCTGCTATTTTACAAGTTCTCCCACTTGGAAATCATGGAGGGGTCTGAAACTGTCATCGTAGGTGCATGTCCACTGTGAGAGACATAATCAAAAAAAAAACATTCAGAAATCACAATGTATGATTTTTTAACTATTTATTTGTATGATACAGCTGCAAATAAGTATTTGAACACCTGTCTATCAGCTAGAATTCTGACCCTCAAAGACCTGTTAGTCTGCCTTTAAAATGTCCACCTCCACTCCATTTATTATCCTAAATTAGATGCACCTGTTTGAGGTCGTTAGCTGTATAAAGACACCTGTCCACCCCATACAATCAGTAAGAATCCAACTACTAACATGGCCAAGACCAAAGAGCTGTCCAAAGACACTAGAGACAAAATTGTACACCTCCACAAGGCTGGAAAGGGCTACGGGGAAATTGCCAAGCAGCTTGGTGAAAAAAGGTCCACTGTTGGAGCAATCATTAGAAAATGGAAGAAGCTAAACATGACTGTCAATCTCCCTCGGACTGGCTCCATGCAAGATCTCACCTCGTGGGGTCTCAATGATCCTAAGAAAGGTGAGAAATCAGCCCAGAACTACACAGGAGGAGCTGGTCAATGACCTGAAAAGAGCTGGGACCACCGTTTCCAAGGTTACTGTTGGTAATACACTAAGACGTCATGGTTTAAAATCATGCATGGCACGGAAGGTTCCCCTGCTTAAACCAGCACATGTCAAGGCCCATCTTAAGTTTGCCAATGACCATTTGGATGATCCAGAGGAGACATGGGAGAAAGTCATGTGGTCAGATGAGAACAAAATATAACTTTTTGGTCATAATAAACTAAACTAAACTAAACTAAACTAAACTAAACGTGTTTGGAGGAAGAAGAATGATGAGTACCATCCCAAGAACACCATCCCTACTGTGAAGCATGGGGGTGGTAGCATCATGCTTTTGGTGTGTTTTTCTGCACATGGGACAGGGCGACTGCACTGTATTAAGGAGAGGATGACCGGGGTCATGTATTGCGAGATTTTGGGGAACAACCTCCTTCCCTCAGTTAGAGCATTGAAGATGGGTCGAGGCTGGGTCTTCCAACATGACAATGACCCAAAGCACACAGCCAGGATAACCAAGGAGTGGCTCTGTAAGAAGCATATCAAGGTTCTGGCGTGGCCTAGCCAGTCTCCAGACCTAAACCCAATAGAGAATCTTTGGAGGGAGCTCAAACTCCGTGTTTCTCAGCGACAGGCCAGAAACCTGACTGATCTAGAGAAGATCTGTGTGGAGGAGTGGGCCAAAATCCCTCCTGCAGTGTGTGCAAACCTGGTGAAAAACTACAGGAAACGTTTGACCTCTGTAATGGCAAACAAAGGCTACTGTACCAAATATTAACATTGATTTTCTCAGGTGTTCAAATACTTATTAGCAGCTGAATCATACAAATAAATAGTTAAATCATACATTGTGATTTCTGGATTTTTTTGTTTAGATTATGTCTCTCACAGTGGACACGCACCTACGATGACAATTTCAGACCCCTCCATGATTTCTAAGTGGGAGAACTTGCAAAATAGCAGGGTGTTCAAATACTTATTTTCATCACTGTATATACACACACTATATTGCCAAAAGAACTCCACACCAAACCTGCTCATCCATGTCTGGAACCTGCTTTGTGCACATTCATGTTGGAACAGGAAGGGCCATCCCCAAACGGTCCCACAAAGTTGGGAGCATGAAATTGTCCAAAATGTCTTGGTATGCTGAAGCATTAAGAGTAAAACAACCCCGTACCATAATCCACCCTCCACCAAACATTAAACTTGGCACAATGCAGTCAGGCAAAAACTGTTCTCCTGGCAACCACCAAACCCAGACTCGCCCATCAGATTGCCAGACAGAGAAGCGTGATTCGTCACTCCAGAGAACACATCTCCACTGCTCTAGAGTCCACCTTTGAACATGGAAGTGATTGGAACACCTGAATTCAATGATTTGGAAGGGTGCCCCAACACTTTGGGCAATATAGTGTTTATATAAATAATGTCTTATACCGGTATTTAATGTACACAATTTCTGTCATATATCATAAACATTTTAAAATGTAGGATTATTTGTATATTTAATTTTATGATAAATTAAAATGAACCAGAATTGCTATGTTCCTTACAATTCACATCTCTAGATATGAGATCAGGGATGGTGAGTTGATGTGTTGAGCTTTTCTCTCCCACAGTAACAGTGAGCCTGCTGTTCATTCATACAGAATCCAATACATCTACAATCACCCACCCTAATCACCAAAATATCAGCAGGCCAAAATCCTTCCTCCCCACAAACCACACTGGGCCTATGAGACCGGCACAACACTAGAACACTTCTAGTGTTGTTCAGACCACAAACACATGGGCCTTTGAAACGTCTTCCTGGCAGATCTATAATGTTTATATGCAAGGCAACTTTTTGTGCTGTAAATATGTAGGCTTTTTTGTGAGATCCAATGCTGTTGGAAAGAGGAAGGAGTGGAGTATGATGAGCATCTGGATGGGCTGGGTCAGATCAGGTCAGGTTTGGTGAGCTGGCAATGGTTCTAATGTGGACTTACCCTGAGCTGCACTGCCACAGTGACTGGTCCACAGCGCTCCAGCCGCTGCAGGAAAGAAGTCGCTCCCTTCTTCTTCAGGAGCTGCAGAGGAAAATAAAAAGACTGTTACACCATCCATCCATCCATCCATTTAATAACTTTATTTACCACTCTGGCATCTAAATTCACTTTTCTTCGTTTTTTTTCTTTTTACTTAACCATTAAAAGACTGACATTAAATGATAGTCAGATTTTGTTTAATTTTTTTAAATGGAATATTTTATGACGAACATAACCTGACGCTTATTTTTTTTAAAAGTTTGCATGCATGTTTTACGTTGAGTATCGTATTTGATACATCAGGCTTTTATGGATCAAATATATATTTATTATATTATATTATATATATGATATATGGAACTCATAATGGAGGATAAAAAACACATAAACAACAACATCTAAGTTGTTAGACTGATTTGCAATTTGGTGCAATTTTGCATTTGCTGATATTTATAACAACAAAAAATCCCTCCATGCGTAACAAAAAAAAGCTCACATGACTTTCCCTGAACAGAGGATGTGATTGGATTAACCAGCAGTTCATTGCACAGCATCTCAAAACTTGGCTTGATCTTTCTGAAATGTCTGAGCCAAAGTCAGTCATCAAAATTATTTGTTTTAATTCCTTCCCAGAAGTGTCTCTCATGATTGTGCCAGATAACATGACAACGTTTACTGCTTTTCATCTGCATGCTCTGAGATGCAAGTCTGATTTAGGAACATATGACGTAGGAAAAACAGCCACAGTAGCTTCCCCTATTGCAGAAACTTCCATTTTTATTTATTTTTATATTAAATATTTGTTTATAAACAAATATTTTACGCCAATTTCCCAGAAAGTGACTATTTCCTTCTCTTGAACACATGGGATGAAAACACTGCTTTATTAAAAAAAAAATTATGCAATATTTCAATTTTGCATACAAGTTAAAGAAAAATAAACAGCAACAACAAAAAAAATGTCCTTGCATTTGTACTTATTTCCCTAAAAAATTATGGATAACCAACTAAACCAAGTTTTCATCAATAATTACCAACAATATAAACTTTATTATGTTTAACAGGTGTAGCATGACTTTAAGATGGACATTTTTAGAATTATTTTTAAATTTCGAATACTTATAAATACATACATACATACATACATACATACATACATACACGCATGTACGTGTATGTATATATATATACAGGGAGTGCAGAATTATTAGGCAAGTTGTATTTTTGAGGATTAATTTTACAACATTAATAATTAAACAACAACCATGTTGTCAATGAACACAAAAAACTCATTAATATCAAAGCTGAATATTTTTGGAAGTGGTTTTTAGTTTTAGCTATTTTAGGGGGATATCTGTGTGTGCAGGTGACTATTACTGTGCATAATTATTAGGCAACTTAACAAAAAACAAATTTATACCCATTTCAATTATTTATTTTTACCAGTGAAACTAATATAACATCTCAACATTCACAAATATACATTTCTGACATTCAAAAACCAAACAAAAACAAATCAGTGCCCAATATAGCCACCTTTCTTTGCAAGGACACTCAAAAGCCTGCCATCCATGGATTCTGTCAGTGTTTTGATCTGTTCACCATCAACATTGCGTGCAGGAGAAACCACAGCCTTCCAGACACTGTTCAGAGAGGTGTACTGTTTTCCCTCCTTGTAAATCGCACATTTGATGATGGACCACAGGTTCTCAATGGGGTTCAGATCAGGTGAACAAGGAGGCCATATCATTAGATTTTCTTCTTTTATACCCTTTCTTGCCAGCCACGCTGTGGAGTACTTGGACGCGTGTGATGGAGCATTGTCCTGCATGAAAATCATGTTTTTCTTGAAGGATGCAGACTTCTTCCTGTACCACTGCTTGAAGAAGGTGTCTTCCAGAAACTGGCAGTAGGACTGGGAGTTGAGCTTGACTCCATCCTCAACCCGAAAAGGCCCCACAAGCTCATCTTTGATGATACCAGCCCAAACCAGTACTCCACCTCCACCTTGCTGGCGTCTGAGTCGGACTGGAGCTCTCTGCCCTTTACCAATCCAGCCACGGGTCCATCCATCTGGCCCATCAAGACTCACTCTCATTTCATCAGTCCATAAAACCTTAGAAAAATCAGTCTTGAGATATTTCTTGGCCCAGTCTTGACGTTTCAGCTTGTGTGTCTTGTTCAGTGGTGGTCGACTTTCTGCCTTTCTTACCTTGGCCATGTCTCTGAGTATTGCACACCTTGTGCTTTTGGGCACTCCAGTGATGTTGCAGCTCTGAAATATGGCCAAATTGGTGGCAAGTGGCATCTTGGCAGCTGCACGCTTGACTTTTCTCAGTTCACGGGCAGTTATTTTGCGCCTTGATTTTTCCACACGCTTCTTGCGACCCTGTTGACTATTTTGAATGAAACGCTTGATTGTTCGATGATCACGCTTCAGAAGCTTGGCTATTTTAAGACTGCTGCATCCCTCTGCAATATATCTCACTATTTTTGACTTTTCTGAGCCTGTCAAGTCCTTCTTTTGACCCATTTTGCCAAAGGAAAGGAAGTTGCCTAATAATTATGCACACCTGATATAGGGTGTTGATGTCATTAGACCACACCCCTTCTCATTACAGAGATGCACATCACTTAATATGCTTAATTGGTAGTAGGCTTTCCAGCCTATACAGCTTGGAGTAAGACAACATGCATAACGAGGATGATGTGGTCAAAATACTCATTTGCCTAATAATTCTGCACTCCCTGTATATATATATATATATACATTATACACACACATTTTTAAGAATGGCTTTAGTGTTAGCAAAGCCACAGTATATCAGGAGACAGTAGAGAGGGGAAGGAGTGGATACGCTCTAGATGTGACTATTCATCTTCATGCCCTTTAAAGATGATGTTGGCATGGCAACTGAATTGTAAGAGCAATGAATGAATCATGTAAGAGCAAACAAACAAAAACACATACATAGTAAAATACACACAGTATTTTTTTGTATTTTTACCCAGAAGGGAAAAACTGACAACGCCATTTCTGTTAAAGGTTGCCCCTGTATTACGACCTATTGACAAAGGAAATGCATAGACAAAGCAGCACAGATCATCCTCATAATCCTGATACAGCACGTCCTGTACTTGATCTCTACTTCACAGTCATTTGTGGAAATTGAGTTCAAATGGTTTAATGGATATAGGTAACTAATACTAAATACTAAAAGCAGCTAATTTAATCTGAACTACAGGTGACTCAGAAACTGGAAAGTTACCGACATCATAGTCCTGCTACATCATTATTGTGCCCTTTTAACCCTGAAGGGGGTCTGTTCTGGGAAATAACGCACTGTACGTCACTCTAAATTGCAGTGACGCCTTAATTATAGTTAACTTATGACAGTGTCTGATTCTTTGTCTGCATCATTCAGAACATCATGATTCATGTGGGACAGTGGGATTCATACAGATTTTGTTCCCTCACTAACAAACACTAAGAGGACTAAGTGGATATACACACACAGAAATAATTTGAATATGTTGATTTGCTGCTCGAGAAACAATTCTTATTATCAATGTTGAAAACAGTTGAGGTGCTTAATATTTCTGTAGAAAACGTGATACTTTCTTTAGGATTCTTTGATGAATACAAAAGTTCAAAAGAACAGCATTTCAATCATGACAACTCTCAGAATAGTTTTAGCATGTTAACTGCTAGAGGTCGGCGGTCGCGCCGGCAACACCACCTCGCTTTTTTTCTTATCAGTGCCAAAGAGACTCAAAATACTCCATCGATTTTGGTCATACAGACAAGTGTTATACATCATTATAAACTGTCCACTTTTTTGGAAAATGGGCTCATTTTCCAACTCCCCTAGAGTTAAACAGTTGAGTTTTACCGTTTTCGAATCCATTCAGCCGATCTCTGGATCTGACGGTAGCACTTTTAGCATAGCTTAGCATAAATCATTGAATCTGATTAGACCATTAGCATCTTGCTCAAAAATGACCAAAGACTTTCGATATTTTTCCCATTTAAAACTTGACTCTTCTGTAGTTACATTGTGTACTAAGACCGGGGGAAAATGAAACGTTGCGATTTTCTAAGCCGATATGGCTAGGAAATATACTCTCATTCCTGCGTAATAATCAAGGAACTTTGTGCCGTACCATGGATGCAGCAGGCGCAGTGATATTACGCAGCGCCTGAAAATAGGCTAACTTCCGTAAACATAACTAACGTGACAACCTGCTTGCACAGGGAGTGTGCTGGGGACTATTTTCAGGCGCTGCGTAATATCATTGCCTCTGCACCCATGGTACGGCAGCATAGTTCCTTGATTATTACTCAGGAATGAGAGTAGTGCTTGAATGTAAATAGCAGTGAAGGAAATCACGTGTAGATCTGTTTATTAAAGTGAAAACAGCGTAATTTACTGTACCTACTGCTATATATGCTGTTAATATGACTCGAACAACAAAAGAAAAACAGAAAATGCAAACAGATTTAGTAAGAATACATTTCTTACTTGAATACTGCTGTAAAATGCTCTGGCGTGGACATAAACATGGCGGACTCTGTACAGCTCACTGAGGGCGGGGTCTATACTAATGAGTCCGTCAGCAGTCGTGGGTGGAGCCTGTGCAATATGACATCACATTGTGTAGAAACTGCAAAAGGCTCTGAGACACTTCTTATGATTTATGAGGATACAAAAAAAAAGGAGTGGGTGGATTTTTACCATTATAGTGTGGTTGTGTACACTAGTGTAGAGCAAGTATGGATTTGCTACTGCTAATAGATACACAGACACGCTGCTGTGCCGCATGTAAGATATGCTGCTGCTGCATACATAAATCCTGTAGCATATCTAGGCAGGTGGAGCTAGGGAGGTGGAGGGTTTCAGAGTAAATCTGATTAGCCCACTGGACCAGACTATTTAAATGTTGAGCAAGCAATCTCATTGGCAGCAGGATTAGCAGAGGCCAATCAGCTTGTGCCATGCAGTAATGTAATTGCTTGCAGAATGTATGTAAAGGACACATTCATGACTGAACTAGATTTTTATTTGAAATTAAAACAGTAAAAAGTCAATTGGATCAATTTAATGTGTCTTTGCTGAAAACTAATTGTGATAAGCAGGGTGGGCGAAAGCCGTGAGAGAACGGCACGAGGCTGGTGGCGTGATTGCAAACGAGCGTCACCTGCGTGTCACACTGGTCTTGTATCTCTCACGGAGGAGCTTGGATGCATAAAAGGAGGAGCGACAACAGTGCAGGACGAGAGCGAATCAGGCCTGGACTTTTACGTTGCGTTTTGTTTATGTTTTATTATGTGTGTGCGGCAGCCGTCTGTGAGGAGGCTGACGTTTTTACTTTCATTTTGTGTTTAGTTTTGATTAAAGTGTTAAATGTTCGCCGGTTCCCATCTCCTTCCAATAACAACAAACTTTGTTACAATAATAATAATAATAATAATAATAAACTAATTTTAGGATTAATAATGCCAAGTTAATGTGTTCAGTTCATATGCTGTAACGCACATACTGATCAAAATATACCTTAAAAGTCACTTGAGATAAAATAATCTACCAAATTTATAAATGCAAATATTAAAAAAGGTACCATAAAAATACCAATACCAAGCAATTTCATGCCCGTTGGCTTGTTCTCCCAGTACTGATCTGCTGACATAAGACAAACATGTTGGGACAACTATCTGTTCTTTTCAGTACAGCTGGTATCAGAATCAAAATATATTTTCCCAAGTGTCATATTAAAGCAATTAAAGGTGATATAATATTGTTTTAAAAACAAAACTGGCTTAAACTGTGCAGTGTACAAAGGAACCATTTGTTTTTCTTCTGTCAAACAGCTGTTCTGGTGGAAAAAGGACAGACACTGATGACACGGCTCAGTCATTTAGCTACTCAGTAGGAAAGAAAATGATTATATTTCGCAGGCAAACTGCTGGTTTAAATCAAAATCTCTTCGGGGTGCCCTGATTCCCAGAAAACACCACCGCCACACTAAATCTCCTCATTTTCAGGACACACAATACAAGAGAGTAAAATTAAGTTTGCCACAACTTTTTCATCCCATTTTTCTCGTCAAAAGTCAAACCAAACCACTCATTTGTGATTTTCTGTTTCAAACATCATGTTACTTTATATTACTGTCCCACTCACTCTATGGGAACTGAATTACTACTTATGTAAGAGTGTAACCAGGGCATGTGGGTAACCAGGGGTGCCAGCGGCTCTTGTACTCTGCGTCTTACATAAGACTGTGCCAATCAGACAGCTCATACACACACACACACACACGAGCACACGCAGACGTGCACACACACACACACACACACACACACATACTACAGCACTGACCTGACTACAGAGAGAAGAAAAGGAAAGGAGAGATGGCAGTATTAGAGGGTGAATCTCATTAAAAATGTCAAGAACTTATGAGTCATATTTCACCCCAGAATCATAAGAAATGATATTTTGCACAAAGGAAATGAACGATATTGTTTGCTTTGATCACAATATTGCAATGGAAATTCAACCCCAAAATGTCTTAAATATTACAAAACTATTTTTTTTAATAACCCAGTAAATTAGACTTTACAAACAAAAGGTACTTAATTTTATTTTTGAAATTTGATGGATGCAAAATATAAGATTAAAGCTGCTGTCCGCAACTTTTTTATGTTCAAGATTTACAAAAATTATATAATGAGAATGTACAACATGAATCCATTTCCCAAACCGTGTTTTTGTCTTACCCGGAATCATTATGGTACACTTATAATACGTGTTTATATTGGGACTATTTCAGACCAGACTGGTAGGAACCGCCGCGGAGGAGCACCGACCCTGCATGACTCGCCATAGACATAAATAGAGAGAAGTAGCTCCGGCTGCAATCTTCTTCCGCAAGACACATGCAGTTCTGTTTATTAACCGCTAGAGCGCAAAACGTTACGGACTGCAGTTAAGCATAACCACTTAAATACAGTAGATGTAAAAACAGTTGTGTCACATTATGACAAACTATCAGCAAAATACGCAATAGACATGACAAAAAATGCATTCTGAACATTCCCTCCCACAACTTAATTTGTGGCCAATTTTGTGGCCAATTTTTATGTTGTTCTCTCATTTTGGGTGGCCAAATTTTACTAATTAATTTCCTCGTTTAGCTTACTTTCACTAAAACAAGGCAACAAACATGGACACAATTTATCTAAAACTAGGGAACACATGGAAAAAAAAAAGAACTTGGCAATTCATAGAAACAAAATGTGTGATTTTTTTCTCCCCACGTCATGCATGGGGCTCTGTAAAATACATTTTGATTGATTGAGATGTGCAAAGTTGTAAAATAGCTAATATTCACACAGTATTTGAATTCTATATGGTCCTAAATCTGGCAGTTTCTTAAAGGATTAGTTCAGTTCAAAATGAAAATTTCCTGATATTTTACTCACCCCCATCTCATCCAAGATATTCATGTCTTTCTTTCTTCAGTCGAAACAAAATTACGTTTTTTGAGGAAAACATTCCAGAATATTTCTCCACATCATAGACGTCCATGGCAACCAAAATGTTGATCGTCCAAATCAATGCAGTTTCAAAGGGCTTTGAAGGGCTTCAGAGGCTCTGTGGGATCCCAGACGAGGAATAGGATCTTATCTAGTGAAACCATCGGCTATTTTCCAAAAAATCTATACTTTTATTTGTACCTAAATTGCTCATGTTGCGCTGCTCTGCGACTTGCCAAGGATTGCGTAATCACGTCAGAAAGGTCACGCTAGACGTAGGCGGAAGTACCGCCCCCGTGGACAAAGCGCACGTGCGAAGACTAATGCAAACCTCCTTTAGCAAAAAAAAAAAGGTAAAACAACGATGTCGGAGGATTTAGAGTGTTTTTTGTTAAAGGGTGTTTGTATTAGTCCTCGCACGTTCGCTTGAGGCGGTACTTCCGCCTACGTCAAGTGTGACCTTTCCGTTGTGATTGCACAATCCGTGGCGAGCCACAGAGCAGCGCAAGATGAGCAATTTAGGTTGAAACGTATATAGTTGTTTTTTTGTTTTTTTTAGAAAATGGCCGATGGTTTCGCTAGATAAGACCCTATTCCTCGTCTGGGTTCTCGCAGAGCCTCTGAAGCTCTTCAAAGCCCTTTGAAACCGCATTGATTTAGACCTTCAACATTTTGGTTGCCATGGAAGTCTATGATGTGGAGAGAAAACCTGGAATGTTTTCCTTAAAAAACGTAATTTCTTTTCGACTGAAAAAAGAAAGACATGACCGAACATCTTGGAAGAGATGGGGGTGAGTAAAATATCAGGACATTTTCATTTTGAAGTTAACTAATCCTTTAATGTGCACGTTGCTGTTTAAATTGTAACAGCAATAAAATAATCGGTCACACTTTAGATTAGGGTCCAATTCTCAGTATAAACTACGGTATAACTATTATTAGTATTACGACTATTGCCTCAAAATCCTAACTACTGCTTATTAATAGTTAGAAAGGTAGTTAAGTTTAGGTATGGGTTAGGATTAAGGGATGTAGAATATTGTCATTTTAAATTAAAGTGCTACCAAATAATATATTTAATTATTATATACATACACATATAATTAGATTTTAATTTAACTTAAAATGTTTTACAAAACAGTTCTGGACCCACAATATTTAGTTCTCATACTATACTGTGAAACCCCCCCCAGTGATTTATTATTTAACTTAAGTATGTCTACTACTGCATGGAAGTATTTGTTAATTTCAGATTTTTTTATTTTTATTTTGTGGTGAATTCTGTTTTTGATTCACCCAAGAAGTCAGCTCAGAACTAATGGCTGTGACAAAAAAAAAGAAAGAGTAAAATGAGAGACTGACAGCACATCATTGAAATACAAACTCAGTCTGAGAGAAAAACAGACTGCGAGTATATGAAAGTGAGGAAGGTGATTGAGAAATGCAGCAGATGTGGAGCTGTGTGAAAAGCAAACACCCAGAGTGACGCATCTCTCTCTGTGTGTGTGTGTGTGTGTGTGTGTGTGTGTGTGTGTGTGTGTGTGTGTGTGTGTGTGTGTGTGTGTGTGTGTGTGTGTGTGTGTGTCTGGTGTGACGTGGTCAGTTAAAGCCCTGTGTTTTGAATGGGATATCTGGCTATGGAAAGCTGATCAATGAACAATGTATTTGGGGTAACGGTGTCTAATTTAGGTCACTTCCTAGCACAGGCTCGATAAGCTAAAAATAAAACCGCTTGGAAAAAGGCACGGTTTGTTCTGGCTTGTTTGTTCATGGACTATGTCCGACTTGTTTGTGGCAGTGTCATGTGGTGTATGATCGTCACTGTATGCGTTTGTGGAGGATTGTAAAGTCACACCGAGTACAAACATAACGCTAGTTCAGAAACACGTCATAGTGGATGGAGGGAAGCCCATGTACACACGACACAGATGCTCAGAAACACAATACACAAAGAGGTTTGTTCACACGTCTGATGTGACCAAACGACGACGAGAAAAAAGGATTGGTTGATTCTATTGTTGAATATCCAAAACAACGTTAAATATTTTTAACAGACAAACAAATAAATAATAATAAGTAAATAAATAAACAAGTAAATAAAAATATTAAATATTTGTAAAATTATATTTATAAAATATTTGTATTTATTTTTAGTTTGTTCTTTTGGCAA
The DNA here is from genome assembly GCA_023566225.1 of Romanogobio albipinnatus. Lineage (NCBI taxonomy): Eukaryota > Metazoa > Chordata > Actinopteri > Cypriniformes > Gobionidae > Romanogobio > Romanogobio albipinnatus. The sequence continues at coordinate 39,945,495 of CM042243.1, read as the reverse complement.
TAAAGCTCTTTCTTTTATCAATTTTTTTATTTATTTTATAAGATTTGATATAAATATTGATAAAAATATATTTAAATAAAAAATAAACTAACAAAATGCTAATTTTTATAATAAAATGCCTTAACATATATAAACAAATAAAATAAACGTTTTATTAAACGTATTTAAGTGCATATTTAAGTGCATAATTTAAACAAAATAAATAAATAAATAAATAAAACAAACAAAAATAAAATAATACTTTGTAAATATGTAAAAAATGATCAAATAAATACATAAATATTTCATAAAATATGTATTTACTTATTTTTGTTTTATTTGTTGTTTTAATAACTAAATAACATTTGATATAATTTTATAAAATATTATATAAAACAGATTTTTGAAAAAAAAAATTTTTAATTGCATTTAAAATAAATACTTTGCAAATAAACATGTTAAAAAAAATTAAACGGGTGTCAAGAGGCTGTGAAGGTTCCACTGTTGTATTGAGGTACCTTGTTCAGTTCCACATATTTCCTGGCATCTCTGGCAGGATTTAGTGTAGCACTCTTGTTAAGCAAAGTGCCTTTGGGCCCACGAAGCTTCATCCGCTGGTGGTGTGGAACCAATGATCCCGTCTGAGTCAGCTTACACTGGAACATTTGATGGATGAGCACGTTCTCACTTGCTGCTCAGGAGGGAAGAGAGAGATGGAGAGAGAAAATAAACACAAGGCTACACACGTTTGGAGCTTAATTACACCAGGCGCCAGAGCTAATTGTCTCCCCTTATTTACACCATCCCCCATGAACACCCTAACAAACAACATAACAGCGCCCCATTCAAATCTCAACATGTGCTCACGCTCCTGCCTCATGCTGACCTCTGACCTCCTTAACGTTGGGGGGGGAGGGGGGGTATACGGAGTGAGTGTGGAAATGCACTGCAGCAGGTATGAATGTTAAGATCACAGTTCACACGTCTAAAATGTTGAGGAGTAACTAGATGTTAGTTAATAGTGACGCAGCTTAAGTGACTGAATTTGAAACCTTTACAATTGTGTCATACGCATAATGCTCCTCAGTGCACAAAAGACTTGACTCACTACTGAGTTTAGCAGTCTAGAGTTAGAAAGTATAGCACAAACAAATATTGGGTAAAATAGTCCATTTGTTTTTACACTAAATTATGTTTAACAGTACTTTAAGCTATTTAAAGTGTTCTATAAATCAACGTTTCTCTCCAATTGTTCACCATCTTAGATTTATATTTTTCATTCAAGGCAATACATTAACCCTTAAACACATACCTCGGGTCTTTATCGACCCGGGACTATATAATAAATGAATACAATTATAATAGAATGTCTGTTTTCTAATTTTTTTCTTTAAACATTTTTTTTATAGGGTCGCTAATAATCCGAATGATGTAATAGTGCAAGTCTTTTTTTTCTGTGTAACAATAATTGAATCTCTTATGACTCAATAAATGCAATTCACCTTTATTCCTCAAGGTAGCAATTTCTGATGTTTTACTCATAATTATAGCAGGCATAAAACAAAAGAATACATAAATGAAATGGCTCTGTGATTTACTGCAGATCAATAAATGCAGCCTTTATGGGCATAATAAACTTTCAAAAACATAAAAAAAAAAAAAAATAATTCTTGCCAATCCCAAACTGTAGTGTATGAATAAGTGATCTCAGTCAAAGTCTAATTTACTCTTGCTGTGACAATTTCTTTTATTGTAGTAAAAATACTATAGTAACTCTTTTGATAGAGGCTACAGTTACCACGGTCAAATTTTTGACCATATACAGGTTGACAATAGCACAAAACTCCTAATCCTTACTTTTCATAACGAACAAGATGTTTTGGGGAAGAACATCCTTGTTCTTGTCCAATGAGCCCGTCAGGTCGTAGGTCATCTGCAATAAAGAACACACAAACACACGCGAGTTCAGCGCTAATAATAGCCCTCACTCTCAGCATGACATAGCGTGTTGATTCTCCAGAGGGCTTCTCGGAAGTGTGTGACTATGGGTTTGTGTTTGTGTGCGAGTCCCCGGCTGAGCACATGACCGTGAACTCAGCATGAGCATGTGTGAACTCGCAGTTTCCCGTAACCCACCTTGCCGGCATAGTGAGTGACAGTAAATGATGGCCCCTGGTCTTTGGGTGGGGGGTTCCCATTGCCATCCTTGGTTGTGAGGGAGACGGCGTCTGTAGAGGAAGAATCCAGCTGTATCTGCAGTTGCTTATAAAGGTTCACTTCACATGGCCTGAGGGATTGACTCTCTTCATCAATGATGCACAGCAAACCCTGAGGCTTCTGTAACACACACACACACACACACACACACAGAATTACACCGAGGGCTTTTGCGGCAAAATGAGAAAGGAATAATGTACGGTAGGATGGTCATTAGCGCAGTATAAAATAAAATTTTAGCCTAAAGGGGGTTATTTTATGATAATGAGCAGTTAACTGTATATTTTCACAGCTATTTCACAAATAAATAAGAGTAGAAATGATTTTATTATGTGATAAGAACATGTGGGACAACAGTCAATAACAGCATTCAGTGCCAATTATATATATATATATATTATATATATGCCACTGTATATATTTAAACACAGTGAGGAAAATAAGTATTTGAACACCCTGCTATTTTGCAAGTTCTCCCACTTAGAAATCATAGAGGGGTCTGAAATTGTCATCGTAGGTGCATGTCCACTGTGAGAGACATAATCTAAAAAAAAAAAAAAATCCAGAAATCACAGTGTATGATTTTTTTACTATTTATTTGTATGATACAGCTGCAAATAAGTATTTGAACATCAATGTTAATATTTGGTACAGTAGCCTTTGTTTGCAATTACAGAGGTCAAACGTTTCCTGTAGTTTTTCAGCAGGTTTGCACACACTGCAGGAGGGACTTTGGCCCACTCCTCCAAACAGATCTTCTCTAGATCAGTCAGGTTTCTGGCCTGTCACTGAGAAACACAGAGTTTGAGCTCCCTCCAAAGATGCTCTATTGGGTTTAGGTCTGGAGACTGGCTAGGCCACACCAGAACCTTGCTATGCTTCTTACAGAGCCACTCCTTGGTTATCCTGGCTGTGTGCTTCGGGTCATTGTCATGTTGGAAGACCCAGCCTCGACCCATCTTCAATGCTCTAACTGAGGGAAGGAGGTTGTTCCCCAAATTCTCGCAATACATGGCCCTGGTCATCCTCTCCTTAATACAGTGCAGTTGCCCTGTCCCATGTGCAGAAAAACACCCCCAAAGCATGATGCTACCACCCCCATGCATCACAGTAGGGATGGTGTTCTTGGGATGGTACTCATTAGGGATGGGCATTTCAAGCAAAAATAATATTCGAAAATCGCAACTCCTCCCCCGCATGCACGCATGTAAAGGTTACATGCATATAAACAGAGAGAGAGAGGGATTCACACTCTCAATCTGTTTGATAACAAACTGTTTAATTCATTAGGGAATAGGCTATATCAACTCAAGCCATATAATTATTGTAACATGCTGAAACATATGACTGTTATTTGACATCGCCCCAAGTTACCGCAACCGTTAAATGCCTAAAGTCTACAGTGTGCGCGTGAGGCGATGTGTTCTTCTTCTGTTGTCTCAGGGCGTTTTTACTCTGGCAGTTTACTTTGAAATGGGGCACGGTTCGCATGAAAAATTGCTAATGTGAAAGCTTTCATACAGAGCTTGGTGTGCACTGAGGTACTGAAACCGAGAACACACAACCGGAGTTCGGTTGCACTCGGAGCTGTGCCGCGATTCACGTGAATGTGAAACAACACTCGGGTGTGCACTTGTTCAGGAAGAAAAGTAACCAGCGCATGCGTTTTAGCCGATTGCAATGTCATTAGTTCAATAACATGCATGTAAGTGATGATAGTGTTGATGATTTACCTGAGATACGATCGCGAGAGCGAGCCTGCAGTGTATTCGCACATAGTCCAATCAGGGCAGCAAATTAATGGCAATTCATGTCTCCTCAAAAGAGTCTGTTTGCAAGCAGCAAAGCCGCCTTCCAGCGACACACATACGGCAAACCCATGTGTTGTTTACTCAGCTGCACATAATAGCACCAAATTAATTAAAAAAAGCCCAATATATTTGACCCGCGTTCTGTTTACTATCATGCCCGTGCACGTTTGTGATGACGTTAGATGAACGCAAACGCACTAGGGTTCAAGTTGAGTGTGAAACCAGACCAACACTGCGGAGGCGGAGGGAAGAATCACGCTCGGACCGCAGCAAATGTGCCCAGTATAAAAAACCCTGAGAACTGACTGACAGCTTTAGGTGCGTTATTGACAGCACCTCCCTCTGGTCACATGAACGTGTCACCATCACACCGAAAACATGAGGATTTTTTTGAGGACGATAATCGCACAAACTATTCGATATTCTATAATTAAATCAACTATCGAATATTCGAAAATTGCGACCCATCCCTAGTACTCATGATTCTTCTTCCTCCAAACACGTTTAGTGGAATTATGACCAAAAAGTTCTATTTTGGTCTCATCTGACCACATTACTTTCTCCCATGACTCCTCTGGATCATCCAAATGGTCATTGGCAAACTTAAGACGGGCCTTGACATGTGCTGGTTTAAGCAGGGGAACCTTCCGTGCCATGCATGATTTCAAACCATGACGTCTTAGTGTATTACCAACAGTAACCTTGGAAACGGTGGTCACAATTCTTTTCAGGTCATTGACCAGCTCCTCCCGTGTAGTTCTGGGCTAATTTCTCACCTTTCTTAGGATCATTGAGACCCCACGAGGTGAGATCTTGCATGGAGCCCCAGTCCGAGGGAGATTGACAGTCATATGTTTAGCCTCTTCCATTTTCTAATGATTGCTCCAACAGTGGTCCTTTTTTCACAAAGCTGCTTGGCAATTTCCCCGTAGCCCTTTCCAGCCTTGTGGAGGTGTACAATTTTGTCTCTAGTGTCTTTGGACAGCTCTTTGGTCTTGGCCATGTTAGTAGTTGGATTCTTACTGATTGTATGGGGTGGACAGGTGTCTTTATGCAGCTAACGACCTCAAACAGGTGCATCTAATTTAAGATAACAAATGGAGAGGAGGTGGACATTTTAAAGGCAGACTAACAGGTCTTTGAAGGTCAGAATTCTAGCTGATAGACAGGTGTTCAAATACTTATTTGCAGCTGTATCACACAAATAAATAGTTAAAAAATCTTATATTGTGATTTTTGGATTTTTCTTTTTAGATTATGTCTCTCACAGTGGACATGCACCTACTATGACAATTTCAGACCCCTCCATGATTTCCAAGTGGGAGAACTTGCAAAATAGCAGGGTGTTCAAATACTTATTTTCCTCACTGTATATACAAATATTATACAAATATCTGACTGCAGAATGGAAGGATTTACCAAACAGAATCAAGTATTCAAGAGAGCAGTGTAATAATACTTTACAGTGTAAGAACTGCTGAAAAATCATAATAGCACAAACAAACACTGCTGAGTGTGTAATTTGTCCCTATTTGCATAATTGTTTCAGTCAATCAAAAGAAACCGGCCTACATAAACAAGAATATTGTACATACTTAGAAAAGTATGATGTTGCCATGCATTTTATTTATATATGCTACTACGTAAAATGAGTAGATGACATTAAATACTTTGATCTCGTAGTTTACATGTGGCATGACATACTATTATGTGTATAATTCACGATTACAGCATTCTTTGCTAATTATTTTATAATACTTTATAACAATTTGCATATTCATATTAAGAGATTAGAATTCTACGTTTTTTCTATAATTTCATCTTTAAAAATTTATTTTACACTGCAGAACCCTTTAAAAAAAACTAATTAAAAACAAAACAAAAACAAAACACTAAACAAAACACTAAACAAAACAAAAAGACAACACCAAACAAAACAAATCAAAACGACAAACAAAAACACTAAACAAAACAAAAACAAAAAGGACAAAACACAAAACAAAAAACAAAAAGACAAAACTAAACATATACAAACAAAACACAAAACGACTAAACAAAACAAAAGGACAAAAAACACTAAACAAAAACAAAATACTAAACAAAAAAGACAAAACTAAAAACTAAAAAAAAACACTAAACAAAAAGGACAAAACAAAAAACTAAAACAAAAACACTAAACAAAACAAAAAGACAAAACACTAAACAAAACGACAAAAAAAAAAAACACAAAACAAAAAAGAACAAAACACTAAACAAAAAAGGACAAAAAACAAAAAGACAAAAGACAAAACAAAACAAAAACTTTCATGAGGTTTTAAACTTTCCCTTATACATTTATATAAAAATATGTTATTAAAAAAAATAAAGAAAAATATCCACAGCCCAAGGGATAATAAATGGTCCTTTCTAAATCTTTTACCACAAATTTAGCAGACTTGGTCGAGGCTGTTTATCAGTAAGAGACATGTGCGAAAACATGAAGTAGACCGCTGTAAAAAACCCTCAAATGTACGCAAAATATATGGGGTGAGGTAGAGCACAAATGTGTGTGAGGCAAGACAAAATGTGCTTATGTGTGTAAACTGCTGTGTCACTTGGTCTCAGCCAAAGGGAGAAGTAATTTCATGACTCATAAAAGGGTCACATCTGACAAACGGCTTTAGTCATAGTCTAAAAGATGGGCTTTATCACATCTTTGTGACACCTAAGGGAATTCAATGCGCGTTACTCTTATAAAAGAGTCAGCAAGCACATCAGTTATTGAGTCAGAAAATGAAGAGACAGCAGCACCAGCAATTAAAGAGACAACAGAGGGGCTCTTGTACAGGGTCAACAGCCTCAGGGTGGGGAAAAAGCTTTCCAGCTTTCTGGAGAACTTATTTCCTCTCCTTCCCTCCCTCCTCCCTCCCTGGCTCTCGGAAAGCCGCTCCGACTGTGTACCTGGAAGAAGTAGTCCAGCACCGCTGTCTGGTTGCAGAGGGAGCGTAGCGTCTCCATGGCAACCCCCTCCTGCAGACATTCCTGCTGCTCTTGCTGGAAAAGCACCTCTGCTGTGTACTGCCGGATCCGCTCATTTACCATGTTAACGCACAGCTACAGACAGAAAAACACAAGAAATAAAAGCCTTTGTTAAGCCTCTGTACTTACATGTGGACACTTAGAAGAATAAATACACTTTCACTGAAGCATTGATCAACACATTTTTTCATGTTAATACATCTTTGTTTACACGTGGTCACAAAATGTTTCTCATTAAACTCATAAATGGTCGAGTACAGTAGGGCATGTTCCACAATTATTGACACTTTGGCACTTTTTGGAACTTTTATAAAAATAAATAAGTACAAGTTTGAAAAGTAAAAGCACAGTGGATATGCAGGATAATTCTTTCAATTTCCTAGAAGTAATTTTCACCACATCTCAAGTTATTATTGTAGTGTTTTATTTATTTATTTATTGCTAAATTTGACTAGAAATGATGCTAGGTGAAAATGTTCTATTTTGTTCTGATGTATCTTGATTTTTTTCTTTTCATGCATTACGTCATATATCGTCTCAAGCTCTTCACTGACACTGTTGTACAGTAACTTTATTGTTTGGTGGAAATGACAGATCATATATAATGATAATATATTACTATTATTACAGTTTGTGTTGAAATACGACAGACAGACAGACAGACAGAATTGTGAGACAGATGGACAGATGGATGGACCAACAGACGGAGATAATTGTGAGATGGACGGATTGACCGACAGATAGAAGTGTGAGATGGATGGATGGACCAATGGATGGAATTGTGAGATGGACAGACAGATAGAAATGTGGGATGGACAGATGGATGGAATTGTGAGACGGACGGAAATGTGAGATGGTCCAGTGGACAGAATTGTGAGATGGACAGACAGATAGAAGTGTGAGATGGACAGATGGACTAATGGATGGAACTGTGAGATGGACAGACAAAAAGAAGTGCGAGACGGACGGAATTGTGAGATGGACGGAATTGTGAGATGGACAGACAGATAGAAGTGTGAGATGGACGGATGGACCAATGGACGGAATTGTGAGATGGACAGACAGATAGAAGTGTGAGATGGACGGATGGACCAATGGATGGAACTGTGAGATGGACAGACAGATAGAAGTGTGAGCCGGCGGAATTGTGAGATGGACCAATGGAAGGAATTGTGAGATGGACAGACAGATAGAAGTGTGAGATGGACGGATGGACCAATGGACGGAATTGTGAGATGAACAGACAGATAGAAGTGTGAGACGGACGGAATTGTAAGATGGACCAATGGATGGAATTGTGAGATGAACAGACAGATAGAAGTGTGAGATGGACAGATGGACCAATGGATGGAACTGTGAGATGGACAGACAGATAGAAGTGTGAGATGGACGGATGGACCAATGGATGTAATTGTGAGATGGACTGACAGATAGAAGTGTGAGATGGACAGATGGACCAATGGATGGAACTGTGAGATGGACAGACAGATAGAAGTGTGAGATGGACAGAATTGTGAGATGGACCAATGGAGGGAATTGCGAGATGGACAGACAGATAGAAGTGTGAGATGGACGGATGGACCAATGGATGGAACTGTGAGATGGACAGACATATAGAAGTGTGAGACAGATGGAATTGCGAGATGGACAGACAGATAGAAGTGTGAGATGGACGGATGGACCAATGGATGGAACTGTGAGATGGACAGACATATAGAAGTGTGAGACAGATGGAATTGTGAGATGGACAGACATATAGAAGTGTGAGACAGATGGAATTGTGAGATGGACAGACATATAGAAGTGTGAGACAGATGGAATTGTGAGATGGACCAATGGACGGAATTGTGAGATGGACAGACAGATATAAGTGTGAGACGGACGGAATTGTGAGATGGACCAATGGATGGAAGTGTGAGATGCACAGACAGAAGTGTGAGATGGACGAATGGACCAATGGACGGAATTGTGAGATGGACAGACAGATAGAAGTGTGATATGGACAGATGGACTAATGGATGGAACTGTGAGATGGACAGACAGATAGAAGTGTGAGACGGACGGAATTGTGAGATGGACCAATGGATGGAAGTGTGAGATGCACAGACAGAAGTGTGAGATGGACGAATGGACCAATGGACGGAATTGTGAGATGGACAGACAGATAGAAGTGTGATATGGACAGATGGACTAATGGATGGAACTGTGAGATGGACAGACAGATAGAAGTGTGAGACGGACGGATGGACCAATGGATGGAATTGTGAGATGGACAGACAGATAAAAGTGCGAGACGGACGGAATTGTGAGATGGACCAATGGAGGGAATTGCGAGATGGACAGACAGATAGAAGTGTGAGATGGACAGATGGACTAATGGATGGAACTGTGAGACGGATGGAATTGTGAGATGGACCAATGGAGGGAATTGCGAGATGGACCAATGGAGGGAATTGCGAGATGGACAGACAGATAGACCAATGGATGGAACTGTGAGATGGACAGACAAATAGAAGTGTGAGACGGACGGAATTGTGAGATGGACAGACAGATAGAAGTGTGAGATGGACGGATGGACCAATGGATGGAACTGTGAGATGCACAGACAGATAGAAGTGTGAGACGGACGGAATTGTGAGATGGACCAATGGAAGGAATTGTGAGATGGACAGACAGATAGAAGTGTGAGATGGACAGATGGACCAATGGACGGAATTGTGAGATGGACAGACAAATAGAAGTGTGAGACGGACGGAATTGTGAGATGGACAGACAGATAGAAGTGTGAGATGGACGGAATTGTGAGATGGACAGACAGATAGAAGTGTGAGATGGACAGATGGACCAATGGATGGAACTGTGAGATGGACAGACAAATAGAAGTGTGAGATGGACGGAATTGTGAGATGGACAGACAGATAGAAGTGTGAGATGGACGGATGGACGGATGGACCAATGGATGGAACTGTGAGATGCACAGACAGATAGAAGTGTGAGACGGACGGAATTGTGATATGGACCAATGGAGGGAATTGTGAGATGGACAGACAGATAGAAGTGTGAGATGGACAGCTGGACCAATGGACGGAATTGTGAGATGGACAGAATTGTGAGATGGACAGATGGACAGAATTGTAAGTCTGACGGATGGACGGATTTTGCCTGACGAAGACCTCTGGGTTGAAACGTTGTATATTTTAATAGATAGATTTTTAGGCGCAGCAGTGGCAGTGTTCTGATTTCTGCTTATTCTATATATGGATACTGGTCATTAGAAGCAAGCACATGTGTTTTATCAGGCTAGATAATTCTTACACTTATGAATTATATTTAACATTCCAAATGTTTTCCAAACAATATCTATATGACAGGCGGCTTTATCTGCACACAAAGAGCTGGCATGCACGTTAATTAGCTCTTCGTAGAGGCTCTTAACAAACAGGGTTAATAAGTGTTCCACGTTTAACCCCTCACACTCATTCACTCACAGTTCCACATGCTTCAGTGAGCAGGTTTATTCCAGGAATTCATCCTAACATCCCAGTTGCTGGACTCATTTAAATCATTTATCACTGTAATCCTGCCGAGACGAAAGTTAAAAAACAAAGAACCCTAATGGAAGGGAGTCCAAAAAGCCAAATCAGGAACCACAGTGGGAATAAGAAATATACCAAGCGCTTAACACTACACAGGAACACATAAAAGCATTTCCATGTGAACAAAAGCTACAATTTCTGACAGAAAAAAAGTAGACGGTGAGTTTTTCCCCAAACAGATGTGAGATGGTGGTCCAGTGGGTTAAACCATGGAACTGATATGCAGAAGGTTGCTGGTTCTATCCCAGCGGTCACCACCAGTGTGTCCTTGAGCAAGGCACTTTACTTTATGTTGCTACAGGGGGATTGTCCCTGTAATAAGGGCACTGTAAGTCGCTTTGGATAAAAGCGTCTGCCAAATGCATAAATGTAAATGTAAACAAAAGAATTCCTCAGGCACACTTAAACTTCAAACCATCTTGCTGCTGATTTGGGAGATGTTTTTCATAGCTCTCAAGAGCTGAGGTCATTTATGATGGAGCTGTTTTGATATTGCCATCGGAGGGAAGTATACGGCACGGCTGCATCAACATAGGCGTCTACCAAGTTTTATGTGGCAACACACAATGGATGAAGTACAAACAGCAACAGTGGAAGTAATGGAGAGGAAAGAAAACAAGCATTTTAGAAAAGCTCATCAACTTCTCATCATGAGGTTTTACAGCACTACGGGATGTCATAGGGAAAACACAAAGTCAGCACACATCGTGTAGGGAAACAGATCAGAGCAAAAGATGAAGAGCTTGGAGAAAGAGAGGGAGAATTCCAGAGCACTGAGAAAAGACCTCAAATGTTGGACTACAGAGGATGGAGGAACATCCCACCAACGCAAGACAACATATACACAGAGAAGATACAACATTGTTTTAATAAATTACTTTCTGATGACACAGCCAGACCACTGACTATCACGTTCAGTCTGATCAAAGAACCACGCTCTCAAACAGGAAGAGATCAGCTGATTAACCGGTAAAACGATCGGTCACAGTTAAGTTTTGTTTTTATGTGCTGTACTTCTGCTGTGTTGAACATCCTTTATCCAATTTGGTGTTCCATATCAAAAATGGCAGGCCTTTCAACTTTATCCCTGCCATTGACGGAAATGTATGTATTTATGAGAAAACACTTTCCCGCCATTGACAGGCATCTCCAGCTTTCCATGTTTTCACTGTTATATATAGGGGGCGTTATGACATCTTCTGAAAGAGTACTGGATCTCCTGATCAAAACACAGGCGAAGATGATGCAGAAACAAGCGATATCATCTGTAATCTAATGCATGTGTAAAATAACACTATCATCAACATTGAACAGCATATAAATCAAAACTGCCTAATGTTACTGTTAACAGTTAAATTGCTTGTAAATCTCTAGTAATGCTATATTATAACCAAATACTCAATTCAGGGTTCGTACAGATACTGTAAAATTAAATTCAAGGACTTTTTTGGTTTTTAAGGACTACAATCAGAGGTCGCACTTATCAAACAATATCTTTGTAATTTAAGGATTTAAAAAAACCAATCCAAAAATGTATTTAATAATATATATATATATATATATATATATATATATATATATATATATATATATATATATATATATATATATATTGTATTTAAATAAGTCAAGTGCCTCTTCGTAAATATGGCTATTTTCAAGGGTTTCAAGTCAATTTCTTGAAAAGTACTTCAAGCACCTTGTACGAACCCTGTGGATTCAATCTTTTTATCAACTAGTTTTCTTTCAATTAGCACATATTTTGTATTTATTTTTGGAAGTGATTTATTGAAGACCTCATAGATTTGAGCTTATGTACCTCCGTGTTTGAGTGAAAAAAAGTCCACTCATGCTTATTCGCATAAAGAAAATGAGGTGCATAAGCTCATTGAAGTGTGAAACAAATATTTGGAAATAACGTAGCATAATAACAAGAGATTTATAAGCAATTTCTTTTTAGGCCGGTCAGCACCACAAGTGCAACAAGGTCAAACCCCCACCCAAAAATTGCACAAAAAAAATTATCAAAACAGTTGATCTAAAAAATAAATAAATAATTATATATATAATTATATATATATATATATATATATATATATATATATATATATATATATATATATATATATATATATATATATATATATATATATATATATACACACACACACACACACACACACACACACACACACACACACTAGTGTTGTAGTACTCGAGACCGGTCTTGGTCTCGAGACCGGTCTTAAGACCATTTTTTGATGGTCTTGGTCTTGTCTCGGTCTCGACTGCATTTCTCCTCGGTCTTGTCTTGGTCTCGGACTTAAAGGACTCGGGATTTTATCTCAAGACCAGTCAAGACCACAACTGCAAGGATATCACTAAATTTCCGGTGCATTGTCTGATTTAATATCATTAATGTGATTTGATGTAAAACTTACAGCTTACTTCTTTGTAATGTGATTTATTTTGTTACTATGCTGCCGGGTTCAAAATCAATGCAGAATTGTCTCAGAAATGTGCAACAATTTATATAAATGCCCACAAAATTCGGAGATTGTTTTTTTATATAACATAGAATAGAATTAAGCAATATCGCAATAGCAAGAGAGCTGTTTTCATGAATATATTAGCGTGATTGCAAATTATATTGATTTATACAAACATTCTATAAACAAGAAGTTAATATTAAATTACATTTTAAACTGTGTCTTTGCTAATTCGGCAGCGTTTGGTTATTAAAAGAATCGGTTGCTTTGAACAAATCGGTTGAATAAAGGATTCTGTGACGGTTAAATAATGTTAATGTTTTAATGTTAAATTAATCAGAACATTATTTATGCAGGTGTAATCGTATCAATTCAGATGCAACTTCTGTGCCATGAATTTTATTGGTAGTGATTTGATTGGTAACAGCGCTATAGTGTCTTACTATTCTAATTGTATTTAATTACCGTATTCAATATAAGTCATTTCTCAGACACTAGATATGGATCTTTTAGATGAATTTAAGGAGTGCTGGTCTGGTCTTGGTCTTGACTCGGTCTCGCCCTGTCTTGGTCTTGGTCTTGTCTTGGTCTCAACACCACAAAGTCTTGGTCTTGTCTTGGTCTCGGCACACGCTGGTCTTGGTCTCGACTTGGTCTCGGTTTAGGTGGTCTTGACTACAACACTAACACACACACACATATATATATACATATATACATACTCACCTAAAGGATTATTAGGAACACCATACTAATACTGTGTTTGACCTCCTTTCGCCTTCAGAACTGCCTTAATTCTACGTGGCATTGATTCAACAAGGTGCTGAAAGCATTCTTTAGAAATGTTGGCCCATATTGATAGGATAGCATCTTGCAGTTGATCTCCCGTTCCACTACATCCCAAAGATCCTCTATTGGGTTGAGATCTGGTGACTGTGGGGGCCATTTTAGTACAGTGAACTCATGGTCATGTTCAAGAAACCAATTTGAAATGATTCGAGCTTTGTGACATGGTGCATTATCCTGCTGAAAGTAGCCATCAGAGGACATGGGTACATGGTGGTCATAAATAGGGATGGGCATTTTTGTCAATTTCTCATTTCGATAGGTCTCAAAAACGAGTACTCGAGTAATTGGGGGCGGGGCATGTGCAGGGGGCGGGGCATGTCCGTCATTGAAATAATGAAAATACTGTTATGAAAATGGTTGTTGACAAATACAAACGTGACATGAAAACGGGTATATGAAAACATGAACATATAAAACAAAAAATAACTGCTAGATTATGATGCATAAATGTCTTTGAAAAAGAAACATCTTTATAAAATGGCCGTCTCAAATAACCAAGTCAGTAATATCGAGCATTGCCTTTGAGCTGAAACTGTGAAATAACACCACCCTGCAGAGCTTGCTAGCTGCTTAATAAACTCAACCAAACGCACCATATATCAATATTAATATGAAGATTATTATGAACCTATTACGACATAAATCAACACAAAAGGACGTGAATGCGCACGTGAACTTCAGCGTGCTAGATTTGACAGGCGACGGGTTTGAAACGGAACATCTTGAATGCGCTTTTCTCTTAACAACGCTCATACACAGACAACGAAAGCACACAGAAACAACATTTTATTAAAATCCTGTTCTCATTATAATGCTTTGACAGATTGACTCTGCACATCATGCACTTAATTTTATTATTCATGATCGAAGCGTTTACAGACATCACTGCTCGTTTTCGAACTCGTAGCGAAAAACCAACTTTAAATAAACTAGGTCTACTGTTAAAAAATACGAGAACAGTATAGCAGTGCTGCATTACTAATATCAATGATTCTGAGAAAGAAATAGCCTATCTGAAAAGAATATGACCGTCTCTAAACCATCATGTCGAGCATGAAATATGCGTTTGAGCTGAAACTGAAGAGAATGAACAACAGCCGGTATAACGGCAGCGCTTTTCTAGCTTATTAAGCTCAACCAAACGCTTCTTATATTAGATTAATCAGATATAGACAACATAAAAGTATCTTACAACGTGCATCTGCAGAAAAGGACGCGGATGCTCACATGAACTTCACGCGCTAGTCTGAGTGTTCTCGCTAGTTTCTCTGTGGATCAGCTGATACACGGGGAACTAAGCACAGATCATTTACAGCATTCTATTTCCATCGTGTTTTCATTATAATGCTATGTAGGCTATGACAGATTGGCGCTGCACATCTTGCACTAACCATTTAATGATCTCATGATTCCAGACATCACTGCAGTGCACGCCTTTATTTCGCTGCGGTCTGGAGGCGTGCTGTAAAACGCTAACCAATCAGACCTCCGCAAAACGATGCAATAACCAATAAAAAAGAGACAAATATTTTTTTTTCAGGGCGATCATCGTTCTCATGATCGATGATCGCTGTCACGTTCGAGTACTCGATTACTCGATTACTCGACCACTGTTGCCCATCCCTAGTCATAAAGGGATGGACATGGTCAGAAACAATGCTCAGGTAGGCCGTGGCATTTAAACGATGCCCAATTGGCACAAAGTTGCTCTTCTATCAGCTTGAATCAGTCGGCCCATTCTCCTCTGACCTCTAGCATCAACAAGGCATTTTCCCCCACAGGATTGCTGCATACTGGATGTTTTTCCCTTTTCACACCATTCTTTGTAAACCATAGAAATGGTTTGCGTGAAAATTACAGTAACTGAGCAGATTGTGAAATACTCAGACCGGCCCGTCTGGCACCAACAACCATGCCACGCTCAAAATTGCTTAAATCACCTTTCTTTCCCATTCTGACATTCAGTTTGGAGTTCAGGAGATTGTCTTGACCAGGACCACACCCCTAAATGCATTGAAGCAACTGCCATGTGATTGGTTGATTAGATAATTGCATTAATGAGAAATTTAACAGATGTTCCTAATAATCCTTTAGGTGAGTGTATGTATGTATGTATGTATGTATGTATGTATGTATGTATGTATGTATGTATGTATGTATGTATGTATGTATGTATGTATGTATGTATGTATGTATGTATGTATGTATGTATGTATGTATGTATGTATGTATGTATGTATGTATGTATGTATATATATATATATATATATATTTATATATATATATATATATATATATATATTTATATATATATATATATATATATATATATATAATACGATGCACTTATAATGAAGAAGAACTTACACTTAATATTCAACAATATTATTGATTTGACTGCACTGACACTATTGGATGAGAACTGAACTGAGCTGGCCGATGACATCACTGTTTTCTGCAGAACTGCAGATGAAATTAACTACATTAATAATTAACGATCTTTAAAGTGGAACTGAATCAACACTGGACTTCAGCTGAACAATGACAATTTTCTGTACAGCCGAAAATAACTCTGTTTGCGTCATTTTCCTGTAATCACTGTAAAGCTGCTTTGTAACAATCTGTATTGTGTAAAGCACTATGTAAATAAAGGTGACCTGATTTGACTTACTGTTGATCGACACTTCCTGCAAACTGGGAATCTAACAACCTGTCTTTATTTCTGAATCCAAAAATCTCCTACACTATAACTTCTTATATCGATTCGAGATTTGAAAATCATATTTGTTTGTTATCCTATAATCCATTACAGTGCGCTGACTTCAGGTACCCAGATGAGCATGCGGCATCAGTTTTTACCGGTTGTTATCAGGTAATAACATATAGCTGGATGGTGCGACTGACCAATCAGAATCAAGAATTCCACAGAGCCTTATAAAAAAGGTGCAATATATGACCACGTACTATGTTGGAGTGTCATACAGATAGTTAGTGGCGCTGGATTATTTACAAGATGTGTAGTATTAAAGATATCAATATTGAATTTTTTGAATATCACGGCTATCAGTACATTTTTACACTCCTATTGAAAAACAAAACATTCAATAGTGGCACAATGGTTTCTTTAATTAGATATTTAGAAAACACTGACAGAAATGTGAAAAAAAGTCTTTGTAGACTCCAGGATTTTAATCAGACCCAATTCTGATACTTATATCATTATACCTAGTAAGCATTAAATACCTAGTTTGTGCTCCTTAATCGCGGTCACTAGGCCCTTATTTGTGTTTTCTCTCATTCTTGTGACCTTGAAAGGCCAAGGACCACAAATCTCTTTTGACATGTGGATTTAGGTGTATACTATTTAGGAGACAAGCAATCGACATCTCGCTGTCTCGTAAGCATTCCTCAACCTGTCACACATACCAACACAAGGAGATCTCCCAGGGGATTGTGGGTAAGCACTTATCTCTTCTAGCACCAGCCTGATTTACACCTTGTCCAACACTGTCAAGAAAGATATTCAAAAATGGCACACACACACACCCCTACCTGTCTAATCCTCAACAGTTGTCAAGATTGATATCACAGACACAAATAAAGACCCTCATCTAGATGGGAACAGACCCTCAAAAACAAATCTTCATCGGGACAAATTTTGGGTGCGATAGACATTTTAAATGCAAAATGTCTATCGCACCTAAAATCGAATGCATCTATTTGGATCTACAACATTTGTTTGTCGTCAATACGCCACTATATATACACAGCACTGTGCAAAAGTCTAAGGCACATTAGTATTTTCATGTTAGTTATTTATATATTTTGCTATAGTGTCAGTAGGAAATATGAGTTTACATTTCTAAACATTCCTTTCGCCATTAATTGTAACAATCCAGTGAGATTTTTGTATGCACAAGGAGTCTGACAACAGCCGGTATGCTCCACGCGGAGATCTGATCTCACCATAATCGAGTACATCTGGGATTACATGAAGAAACAGAAAAAAACTGAGACGAAATCCAGAAGAACTGCGGCAACGTCTCCAAAACGCTTGAAAATTTACATTTGTGTTAGTGTAAGACCCTAAACATACCTTGCTTAGGGCCCTAGGATTTCCATGATGCGGGAAAATGCAGACAGAACTGCAGAATTCATATACGCGTCTCTGTGAATGAGCGGCACAGTTTTGTCTTCTACACAAGCAAAAGCATGCATTTTAATGCAATATCACACAATTTCCCATTGATATTTTAATTAAAACTGTTAAACCTCCATGCCAAAAAATAGGGACTTTATTTAAGGGACTTTATACAAATTTAATTTGATTACATTTGAAAAGATTCAGTAAATTATTAATTTTTATGTAGTTCTTTGATGTTAACTTTATGTGATAAATTTGTATTAAATCACAACAGAAAAAAAAATATTGTCCTATTATTGTTCATTTGATCAAATTATAAAATAGTTTAAGTTTTATGAATTTCATTGATTAGACATTTTTTTATTATTAAAATGTAATTAAACCAATACAAACAAATCTAGAAAAATGAAAATGGAAAATAAAGAACTTGGGAAAATAAAACAGTTTCATAGGACCTTTCTTGCTGAGAGCAAGTGAGAGAGCGACAGAGCGAGAGAGCGAGAGAGCGAGAGAGAGAGAGAGAGAGAGAGAGAGAGAGAGAGAGAGAATGATAAAAACAATGACAGCCAATCAGAATCGTATTAGAGCTTGAGTATTTAAAGCAGCAGACAATGAAACTGCAGCACATGCTTAGAATAAAGAGATATCGTAAAAGTTAATATAGATATTGTCAGTAATCTTTATAGCTATCGTTATTGGTGTGAACGGGCCTTTAGGCTGGTTTAAGCACTTTTTTTCAGCAGGGTACAGTGTTCTCATGCAGATCCCATTATATGGGAGATCATTCAGCTGTTTTAAAAGTTAAACGTTGATGGCAAGCTCATAAAGGAGTAGCTATTTATTAACCATTACTCTACAGCACCCCTAATTTACCTCATGCATCCTCCCTATAGAGTCTATGACAACAATGACATTGGATGGTGCCAAATCCAGGCTGCGGGTTAATGGGTGAAAACTAAGTGTGCATAGAGACTTCACTGTGTCTGGTGCCAAGGGTTCAGCTGAGGAGAAAATGCCCACCCCTCACACGTCAACCTCATCTGTTCAGTACAAAAACACAGATCGCACAGTAGACACGGTTGCTGAGAATTCTGGGCAGGGGGAGGCGGTGGCGGTGCACACGTGGCGCCTTAGCCTTCAGTCAGACATTTGTCTCTCTCCAAAACACTAAAATAACAACTCTGGGTCTTAACAGCAGCTGCAGCAGCAGCTTTATTTCACACTAATCTTTTGATGAATATATATATATATATATATATATATATATATATATATATATATATATATATATGAATGTATTTAATGCATATGGAACCACCCAGCTATGCGTCTAGGTCTGGCTCCAGGCTTCTGTTCAAAATGAAGTACGGCCACAACAAATGCACGAATGGTTTCACAACAAGTTGAAATATCACTCTGTTTAGTCTCAACCGACCACTCTGGGACGTATGGAAACAATCTGAGTTTAATATAAGTTAAGTACATAAGCTCTGTACAAAAAACCTGGACAGTTGCTTTGTGGATTATTGCCTAGATAGGCAGCTGTAGGCACCAACCCAAATTAAATGAAACCTCATTTATGACTAGTTAGAACACTGTACTTGTGTTAATAAAAATGGCTGCTTTTTAACAAGCATACATAGTAAGTTTTAAACTATTATTCAGTGATATAATACATTCTGAAGTATTTTCATAATCAACATTTCTTTGGATAAGACTGCTGTAGCAATTAGTCCCTAAAGTTGGATACGAGTTCGGTTTTTCTTTTCAACTCTGGTTCCATTGTCCTAAAGTCAAATTTTTTTAAAGGGTTTTTGGTTAAATGCCTGAAATAAGGTCTAGAGCTGCACGATTAATCTCTAAGAGATTGCGATCTCAACTCAAACACCCATGCAAACTTATTCCTAAACAACAATGATTCGGCTAAGTCTTTAAATCCTTTCAAATCTGCATTGACGCTGACATAGAGAGAGCAGTTGTCATGTATAGTTATGGAACAGCTTCACAAACAGTCTTTCTAAACCCCACAGTATCATCATTTCTGTGTTACTTTAAATCAAATTATCACAGAAGTACTCTGATAAAAGTTTGTAGTTCGAACATAAATACTTGATGGTAGCAAAAAAGAGAAAAATCACAATTTGAATGTAACTTGACCTACATTTTTTATACATTTTTTTTAGAATTTTTTACTTCATCAAAATGCTACGAAACTTGGTAAAGGTTTTGATACTTGCTATGTGAACAAAAAAAAATTCATAGACATGATTCGAAAAGGTTAAATGGTCCTGAAAAAATAGTCACACTTTTACTTCTCAAGGTCAAAAATGACTAGCCTAGTACATTTAATTTGTAATGTACAGAGTCTGGCTACTCTCCATTGACAAGCGTTTACTTCCTTGAAGGCGGGTACTCTGTTGAAGTTTAAAACTATTGGATCTGCCATAACCAATTGCTAATGTTTGGTTGTGATGCATGTCATCTGCCGTTCGCCTTTTTATCTCGCATGGAAATCCGTAAAAATAACTGCAAATTGTGCACGCCACCTCAGTGATAAAACCTAAAACTTGTGCATTCGGATTGTGATTGATTCACAGTGGAGGGGAGAGTTTTGTGTTCGGGAACGCACTGCTCACGTGCTCCGTAACATACTGTAAATAAAATATAATATGCTTGGTATGATAAGAATAAATGCTGCTGTAAATAACGGCCAAATTCAAATGTTTACATGCTTTTCTTCCTTTTATTTTTTGATTGTGATGAAAAATATTGCTCTTGAAAATACTTGCCAGCATTTAAAGAAATACAAGTCTAGAAATGCATCCAATTGACAGCAAAGTACTGTCGTACGGTGCTCTGCAGTGGTCAAAAAGGATATAACAGTGAATTTTGAAGTGATATATTCTTGAAAACTCAGAGATGTGGATTCGGACAACAATTAAATGACCACACGACCTTGGTGTTTGTCTAAAGCAGTAGGTAATTCGGCCGGGGATTTTTACGCGGGTGGTGGGAGACGGACGGCATTCAGCCAACTCCTTAACCACTAACGGAGCGAGCTGGAAAAATCTAACTTTTCCCAGGACACAACATCATGGCCTACAAAAAAAACTCAGCAAAGATTGTTCTTGCTCCGGCTTTAACTTCTGGATATTCGGCAGCAGTGCCACAAATAATTGAATGGCTTCACTCGCATCTTTTCTCCGCCGCCATTACTGAACTACAACTCAAACTAGCGCACGACATCAACATCATCGCTCTCAGCCACTCCCTCTGTTCGCTGATTGGACCGGTAAAAATGTGTTCGGAGAAAACCTAAGACTATACCGCAGTCCCAGATGGAGTACTGAAGGAAAATGAAAATTGAACGGAAGTACGTAGGAGGGCGGAGCCAGGCTAAAAAATGACCCCATTGGAAAGGAATGGGAGATGAATTTCATCTAGTGGAAGCGTTTGGTACTGCACCCAAATTTTACTGAAATCTAATTTTTTGAGCTATCAAGCACAAATTTGGAACAACTTCTTTCAGTTTTACAGTAAAACGTGTTTTTGAAAATGTACATTTCATATAAAACTTTGAAAATAATATTTTGGTGCATTTTACATAATTAACTTAAAATTCTTTAACTTTTTTCAAACTTTTTTCACTTCAGCAATAATCTGCCAAGTGTCTTCTTTGAAAACTTGAGCCTGTGCTCTAAAGTCTGTGAATAAATGGATTATAACTACAGCATAAATATAATTTAGCACCATAAAATCCCCTAAAAATACAAAATATGAAATAAAAAACAACATTTCATTATATATCATTGAATCATTCAAAGAATTCTTCAAAAAAATGCTAATTCATCCAATAATTAAACAAGTGAATTATTTGAGTGAGTCATTTAATATGTCATTCAAATTATATAATAATAAAAAAGAATTCAAGTGAATTACATATTATTAAATATAGTGCAGCAATTAACATTGTCAAAACCTCAAGCATGTTATTTTGTTTAGTTAGTCCTGAATCACGAGTGTATCATGATTTAAAAACCAAAACTATTGTGATTCTCAATTTATCCAGAATCGTGCAGCTCTATTGTATATTGTGGATACCCCAGTAATAAAAAAAAAGGTGGTTGTTAACAAGTGGCTATATGGCATTTCGTAATCAGGAGGGTCTGTGGATGTCCAATGTTTGTGTTCGCACAGATGGTGCACATACAACAGCGCATGCACCATTGAGTATACTCTTTGAAGGTTTTGAGGACATGTCTGTGCGTGAGATGGAGCGCAACACGGACAATTAAGTATACCCAGGCCTTTAAAATACGGTCTACAGAGCCAGCTAGTACAGTTTTGGAACAGAGCTATAAAGTCAGCATGAACAGAGTCAGAACAACTACCTGTCTCGTTTAGAAATACTTTGGTGGAGGAAAAAAAAAAAAAAACACGGCAGAGGAACATCCTGTCTATCGTTAAGTCTAAAAAAGCCATAGCCCAAGGCAGGAACATGCTGTGTGATAGGTCAATGCTTTCCGCTGTACGGGAATGCCTCGATTCCCACTGATCTGTGGCTCATTGGCAGCTCCACATCAAACCCAGCACAGACCAGCAGAAGGTTTAGGAGGCCCAGACTCCACAGAGAGAAGATGAGGAGCAGCTTGTGTTCTTCAGAGACAGTTTTGGAATAGACTGCACTTATTAAAAGGTGGCTATGATATAAGCCTCGGTTGTTTGACATTATAATGAATGAAAGACCCTTTCGAAAGGTCACAATCAGATGTTAAAAGTAATTATCATTATCATCATCATATCTGTGCTCTCAACTTACCTGTTCGTAACCATTGCGCTGGAAATCCTCAAAGCCAAAGATGTCCAAGATGCTTATCTCAAGGGCAGGATCTCTGTCAAAACAGACAGGAACATATTTCAGGATTATAGAGGGGAGGGAGTAGTTTAAACTTTGATTGCTGATCACAACAATTTGTCTTAAAAGAACCATAGCTTAAGTGCAAGATTTCTCTAAAGCCGGGTGCACACGCTGCGATTTATAATAGTCCTTTATGATTGTTCCTTGTCAGACTGTATGAACATGATCCCCGCTGTAAGCCATGTCACACTGTAAGATCAAAGTTGTCATTAATGTCAGACTGTACGATAGTCAAGGCGCGTTAAAAATGGACGCACGCAAGAAAACTTGCCTGGAGTTTTATATCATCAATCAATGACGCGTTCGGTGACAGTGAGCTGCATTACACGCGGGACTGAAACGGTGACTACAAAGAAATCTCTAGCACTCATTTTGGTCATGGTTTGTCTTGAAAAATGAAGACAATTTGACGGTTGTCCTAGGGGAAGTTACACTGCAGGACTGTACGCCAAATCTTCTGCCAGAATTCAAACAAACACACTGCCACAGAGGTCAAATTTGATCACAATGGCCATTAACATGTCAAAACTAACGATCAAATACTTTAGATTTTAGCCTAGGATCAGAGGAATCTTTTAGGATTTGCTAAATTTGTCTCAGAATCAAAATCGCACTGTGTGCACCCTGCTTAATATAAAAAGCAGTGGAAAAAACACACAAAAAAACCCTTAAAGATCACTGACAAGGAAAACGAAAATACATGCCGGTTTTTCCAAGAAACAAAAGGTTATGTCAAGACAATTCTGTCATAATTTACTGTTACACCAGAGGCACCCGGCTTTGCTGGAAGTGTCAAAAATATCAGAATGTTCTTTAATACCAACCATTCAGCAGTAAGAACAGGGCTAGACTTCAGAAACACTAACATATTTAAATAAAAACATTTTACTTTTAAACATTATTTGAGCTGTTTTTAAATTCACCTTGAAACGCGTGAATCAAAATAAAAAGCAAAAATGCATTATATTTGTGAATAAAAATATTTTCTGACAGACAATTACACAACTCTAAGTTACAATATGCGGTGTACTGTGTGGCCATCACGATGGAAACTATCACGCCCTCAGTGACCCGTAATAAACATTCTCATATGCACGTCGATGAACATTAGCCTAATCCAATGCACCCACTGAACTGCTGACCAGGACACAGCAGGTCAAGCCTGCTTTGCCCAGTTATTGATCACACTTCCGAACAGTATAGAGAGCCCTTTCCTTTCCTTACAATGCTAAACCTTTCACCTTTTGTAAATAGATTACAATGGATTTTTGACTATGAGAACGTGTGATTCCTTCAATCCATATAGTCATTCATATACACAAACATACACACTACTGTTCAAAAGTTTGGGGTTGGTAACTAAGACTTTTTCATGGTTTTTTAAAAAAAAAAAAATCTTGGCTGAATGCCGTCTCATTTACTCAATACTGCATTTATTGTATATAAAAAAAGTAAAAACAGTAATAGTGTGAAATAATCACAAATAAAAATAATATATAAAAACATTTAATTTCTGCTTTTTTTTTTCAACATCATTACTCCAGCTTTAGTGTCACGTGATCCTTCAGAAATCATTCTAATATGCTGATTTGCGGCTCAAAAAACATTTCTTAATATTATCAATGTTGAAAACATTAATATTCTTGTGGAAATGGTGATCATTGTTCAGTGATTCTTGTTTCTTTGTCTTTGATGAATAGAAAGTTCAATATAAATGTCTTTATAAATCACTTTCAATCACTTGAATGTCTTTCTAAATAGAATTGAATCAATTTTTTTTTTAAACGTAATGTTATAAAATATTGATTTTTGGATACCGATACTGAAAATGCTTCCAATACTAATTTTTTTGTAGATACACAATACCAGCTGTGCTTACTCACTCTCTCTTTCGCTCCAACAGTTGACACACAAACCCACCTCCCCTCATTCCCTTGTTTCATTTGTGCCGTATGAATATTGTTGATGTTAGAGGGCTTGAATTTCGACGTGGGATTGCGCGCGTATTGCGCATAATTGTACTGCTTCCCGCAGATTTTGTGTTCACACCTAAAGTGTGCACACATAAAACCGCCTCTCAGTACCAAAATTTGTTTTTCTTTTGCTGCTTATTTGCACTTAAAAAGTCAAATACACACAACATAATCAAGACGCCATTCTTGGCGAGTATTCGCACAAATCGGTTATGTTTTAAAGGGGGGGGGGGGTGAAATGCTGTTTCATGCATACTGAGCTTTTTACACTGTTAAAGACTTGGATTCACATGGACAAAGTTTCAAAAAAAAAAGTTGGACGTTTGATGGAGCATTTCTGTGCCAAAAATACTCCTTCCGGTTTCTCAAAAAAGTTTCGGAAAGTTTTTCTCGAGTATGGATATATGTGATGTCAGATGGGGCGGAATGTCCATGTACGGGCCCGTACAGGCTCTTCTCCTGGAAGGGCGCGTGACTAGAGCGAGAGAGCAAATGCACGGCCATTATAGTGCTGCCGCTGTGCTCGGCTTGCCGGCGTCACAGGACGTCAACAATCAAAAATGTCACCAAAAATGTGTGTTTTTGGTTGTCCAGGACAGCCCAAGACAACCCTGTACAGCTTCCCAAAGAACCCAGCGTTAATGGGACCCCTGCATTTCGGCGACGATCGTTTTATAAACAAGGCCCAGTTCAAAAACTCCGGATTTGTAGCTCGTCTAACGCTGAAAGATGGAGCGGTTCCAGCGATTGAGGTTGGAAGCAGGCGGTGAGTAAAACTGCTTCAAATGTCTTTGTGTTGTTAGCTATCGACTCGTTCATTCAAATGCGCTACTATTCCATTGTTTTTCTATGAAAACACGCACTGGTCTGACTTGCAAAACCGTTCCGCTTGCAACTACTAACATTAAATCACATACAATAGTCCATAAATCAAATTATGTCCTCATAAACCACGAGTAAACACACACAAATGTTGCAAAACTCGCGCATGACAAGCCGCTATAAGCGTTATATATGTTTTACAGTACATACCATTGAGACGTCCTGCTGTAGTCGTTGCTGCTTCTCCTGTTCAATTTCAGCCTCTAGATCTGATTCTTGATTATATATGTATGGCTAAATCCGATTGATCTCCATGGTTTATTTAGGATAACGTTTTTTCCACGTTTAAAGATGTCACAGCCTTCAGCTTTTAACGCAATCGCTCCGCCCACACGATACACCCTCAGCCGCTCGTTTTTTTTCCAGAAAGACTCGGTACAGCGTATATCTCTTTTATAAATATAATAAAACTAAAGACTTTTCGGAGATATGAAGGATGCAGTACTACTCTATAGGCACTCAAGATTGACATGAGATTGACTGAAACTGAGTGTTTCACCCCCCCTTTAAGTGAATGTTAAGTTGAGAAAGAAAACACATGTAGTAGGTTTAATGGATCCGTGCATTGGCCATTTTAGTACAGTGAACTCATTGTCATGTTCAAGAAACCAATTTGAAATTATTCGAGCTTTGTGACATGGTGCATTTTCTGGAAGTAGCCATCAGAGGATGGGTACATGGTGGTCATAAAGGGATGGACATGGTCAGAAACAATGCTCAGGTAGGCCGTGGCATTTAAACGATGCCCAATTGGCACAAAGTTGCTCTTCTATCAGCTTGAATCAGTCGGCCCATTCTCCTCTGACCTCTAGCATCAACAAGGCATTTTCACCCACAGGACTGCGACATACTGGATGTTTTTCCCTTTTCACACCATTCTTTGTAAACCCTAGAAATGGTTTGCGTGAAAATTACAGTAACTGAGCAGATTGTGATATACTCAAACCAGCCCGTCTGGCACCAACAACCATGCCACGCTCAAAATTGCTTAAATCACCTTTCTTTCCCATTCTGACATTCAGTTTGGAGTTCAGGAGATCGTCTTGACCAGGACCACACCCCTAAATGCATTGAAGCAACTGCCATGTGATTGGTTGATTAGATAATTGCATTAATGAGATAATTGCATTAATAAACTGCCTTATGTGAATCTTATGAGTGTTGATTATTATATCTAAAAATAAATAGCAACTGAATTTAGGCTAATAGTTTGGGCTCTGTTGTAAACTTTTAGTTATAATTTAATTAATTTAAGGACAGACACAATTTTTTTCATTAAACCACTGTTGAATAAAAAGCAATTTTGTAAAACTGGAACGGTACGTACTGGTACCTACCGAACCGTCAGTTTTGTGTACCGTTACACCCCTAATATATATATATATATATATATATATATATATATATATATATATATATATATATATATATATATATATATACACTACTGGATGAGAACTGAACTGAGCTGGCCGATGACATCACTGTTTTCTGCAGAACTGCAGATGAAATTAACTAAATTAATAATGAATGATCTTTACAGTGGAACTGAATCAACACTGGACTTCAGCTGAACAATGACAATTTTCTCTATATACACATACATATACATTATATATATATATATATATATATATATATATATATATATATATATATATATATATATATATATATATATATATATATATATATATATATATATATATATATATATATATATATATATATATATATATATATATATATATATATATATATTTATTAAGGGAATATATTAAGGGAACACTTAGTCATCACAGTATAACACCAAGTCAATTAAACTTCAGGGATATCCGTCTGTAGGAAGAGTCAGTTTCACCTGCTTTGGTGCAAACGAAAGTGACAAGAGGTGCACTGGAAAGGCAACAGCAAGACAATACCCCAAAATTGATTTTGCAGGTGGTGGCCATAGACAATTGTTCTCTCTTTATTCTTCCTGACTGATTTGTCTTTAGTTTTGTGCTTCGTTAGGGTCCTTGTCACTGTTTGTAGCATTAACAACCCAAAAACCCAAACAGGTTGTACAGGCAGTCCTGCTCCTTCAGGACGGCACATCCATACGTGCCGTCGCAAGGAGGTTTGGTGTCTCCCAGCACAGTTTCAAGAGAGAACTGGACAGGGACATAGAAGGGCAACAATCCACCAGCAGGACCGGTATCTGCTCCTTTGTGCAAGGAGGAACAGGAGGAGCACTGCCAGAGTCCTACGAGCAGGCTCCAGCAGGTTACTGGTGTGCATGTTTCTGACCAAACTGTCAGAAACAGACTTCATCCATTCATCCATAGGGTGGCATGAAGGCCCAACGTCCTCTAGTGGGACCCGTGCTCAAAACTCCGTACAGCTCGATTGGCATTTGAGAGCAGGTTCACACTGAGCACATGTGACAGACATGAAAGAGTCTGGAGATGCAATGGGGAATGTTATGCTGCGGGCAACATCATCCAGCATGAAGGTGGGTCAGTAATGGTCTGGGGAGGAATATCCTTGGGAGATTGCACAGACCTCCACGTGCTAGCCAATGGTTCCCTTTCTGCTGTTAGGTACCGGGATGAAATCCTCAGAGCCATTGTCAGACCATATACTGTTGCAGTGGGCCATGGGTTCCTCCTGGTGCATGATAAAGCCTGGCCTCATGTGGCCTGAGTGTGTAGGCAGTTTTTAGATGACGAAAGCATTGATGCCATTGACTGGCCCTCATGTTCCCCAGACCTGAATCCAATTGAGAACCTTTGGAACATTATGTGTCGGAGCATCCGAAGCCACCAAGTAGCACCATAGACTGTCCAGGAGCTCACTGATGCCCTTATCCCAGTCTGGAAGAAGATCCTCCAGGACACAATCCGCCACCTCATCAGGAGCATGCCCAGAAATTGTTGTGAGTGTATGCAGGCACATTGGGGGCATACACACTATTACTGACTTACACTATGAGTTGCTGTGATGAACTTCATGCAAGTCTGTAACTTGATTTTTGGTATGATTTTTAATCCGGCCCTTAGTGTGTTGATGATTTTGGTTTTCCATTGATTGTTCTTAACACATTATAGAATGTATATAAATAAAATGAATATTTCATCCATTGAGATCCAAAGTGTGATTTAAGTGCTCACTTGATTTTTGAGCAGGCCGTTTTATAAAATTTAATTTTATAATTTCTACTCGCCACTGAGAAAAAGCAGTTTTAAATCCTGCATAAAAGCATAAGAGAAACTTACAGTTTCTAATTGTTTCTGCATATTTGTATGTTTTCAAAAGATGAAAATATGCCCAGTGTGTTGTTTTGGAGGACAGTGAGGCATGTGAAATTGTGTAGAACGATGAGTCACTATGACTTGTCTATGTGTGAATACAAACATACTTGGAGTTCCATGGAAATTTCAGTTTTAGCCGCGAGATACCTTTCTCATAATGCAATGCCACTGAACTGGGTGTGTTCTCCTGCTCATACGCTACTGGCTGTACCGCTTACCGTAAGGTAGCCTTGCATTCGCTATGTAAACTATTCAAAAACTTCATAGTGACGCCTTGTTTTGACTGAAGTTAATCACAGAAGGTCTCTGAGAATGATTTGGTGCGTGTTTCTACTAGTCACAGATGAGTGTGTTCTGTGAGCTGTTAAAACACAAAACATCTGTAAAGAGCTATAGCTGGTAAGCGTCACTGAAGTTATTTGTACACTGAATGTACCTAGGAACTAACTTCAAAAAACTATAATTGTTATTTCAATAACTTAATCTCTGTTTATGCAGGCCTCTTATTCACATGTAGACCCTTTCACATACCCAAAGGACAACATATCCACATAAAAACATGCATCTATGCTCACATGTACTCTCACACACACACACACACACACACACACGCATGCATCTTACCCAGTGCTTTCTTCATGGCCTTGGAGGTAAACGTTAATGTTATTGACCAAGAAGCTGAAGAGTCGTCCGTACAGAGCTTTGGCCAAGAGGTCTCTGTGATGGTTGGACATTTCAACTGTGTGGCGCCTTGTTATGACATCACCTGAAGCAGAGGGCAAATGCCAAGCCATTAGTGACTTTTTCATTGTCTTCCATCCTTAAACACTAGCAGATATCAATTTCTGCAAAGTCTGTGTCCATCCATCCATCCATTCATATATCCGTCTATCTATCTTTGTCATCCATTTATCGTTGTCTCACTTATCCATCCACCCTTCCATCCACCCATCCATCCATCCATCCATCCGTTCATCCACCCTTCCATCCATCCATCCATCCATCCATCCGTTCATCCATCCATCCGTTCATCCATCTTTGTGATCCATCATCCATACTTCCGTCCATACATCCATCCATAAATCTCTACCTACCCGTCTATCCATATATTTATCATTCTGTCTGTCTCTCTGTCTATCTATCCAACAATGTATCCCTGTCTGTCTATCTATGAATTTGCTTGCCTGACTGATCATCCGTCTGTCTGTCTATCCATCCATCCATCCATCATTGTCTCATCCATCCATCCATCCATCCATCCATCCATAAATATCTACCTACCTGTCTATCCATCTATTTATCATTCTGTCTGTCTCTATGTCTATCTATCCAACAATTTATCCCCGTCTATCTATGAATTTGCTTGCCTGACTAAACATCCATCCATTGTTGTCTCACCCATCCATCCATCCATCCATCCATAAATCTTTACCTACCTGTCTATCCATCTATTTATCATTCTGTCTCTCTGTCCATCTATCCAACAATTTATCCCCGTCTGTCTATCTATGAATTTGCTTGCATGACTGACCATCCATCCATCGTTCTCTGTCTGTCTGTCCGTTCATCCATCCGATTTATCATTCTGTCTGTTTATTAATTGTTCAATCTGTCCATCATCTGCCCATCCATCTATCAATCTATATATTTATCTGTTTATCAATTGTTCTATTTTCAATCTGTCCATCATCTTTCCGTCCATCCATCCATCTATCTATCATTGTACCATCCATTTTTCCATCTATCGTTGTATCATCCATCGTTCTGTCTGTCCATCCAATTTATCATCATGTCTGTTTATCCATTTATCTGTTTATCAATTGTTCTATTGCCATCCATTCATCCATCCACCCTAAATAACGTTGTGATCCACAGAAGAAACTAGTTTTGCTGCCCGACCAGCTAGACCATCACCAAACTAAGATTAACAACATTCAAATTCAAGCTGCTACTTTAAGTAGGGTTGGCAGTTGGCACCACATAAAAAAAGTAGAGAATGCAGTAAACAAAAAAACTAAAAATCAAAACAGCCAAAGACTGCTCAAAACAACATGGGAACAGGGCAACAAGGAAAACAAACAGGAGACAGTGTGTCACATTTTGATTGATATACAACGCATGTGGGTGGCAGAAAAACAAGCGGCCCATTGTTGGTTTTGCTGGCTGAGGGGACACGGCACATGCTAATGTGGAGGACACATAGCGCCTAGGCTCCAACGATGTGACCTTTGATGATGTCAGACACTGAATCACTGCATTCGTTATGCCATTCATGGCCGCCACAGTGTGTCAACTTTCAGATGATTTACTCCCAAAAAATAAATAGACATTTGCAAATTTTTTCATAAACTCTAGGATTCAAGATTTTCAGAGAGTAAAAGCAAAATGTTAAATGTTTCATCATGCAATGCTATCGAATAGATTCTTGGAATATAGCATACTAGTGAAATTGACCACTTTTATATTACTTCAGTGTTTTTTGGACATTGTTTGGAGAGCAAATCCTGACAGAATTAACATTTTTGGGTGAACCATTCTTAAAGGAGAGGCATAGATGCATGACAAAGCGAAGGAGACAGAGAGACACAAATCTCGGACAGACACAAGACAATACCAAGTCTGCTTGTAATTATAGGCAATAGGTCAGTGTGTCCTCGATGGCTGAATTAGGTTAATATCCAGACATCATGTGATTCACTCATACTCCACACTTGTTATATAATGGCACAACATGTGCATAGTCTAGACCTCGCAACATAACTGTGTGTTTATGCGTGTATATTTTGAACGAAGAGGCAGTTATCCAATTGAGTCAAATTGAGCCAAATTGGGCTTGCCAGTAAAACAATCCAAGGCCAAATGCTTGAGGCCACGTTCATTGATGAGTTTATGACTGGGCAAAAGCCAATACATCTCAATGAACAGTGTCAGCAGGCCTCCTGGCAATGAGATGCACTATATACATGGCCTTATGGTAAAACATGTTTAGAGCGTGTGTTGATTGATGCTGGTACATGGAAACTGAAGCGTGTACCTTTGAAACACTGCACATCAGAGGTGAGGGCTGAACCTAGATCCTCAGAGCTCACCTGCAACATCCCAGCCACTACAGAAGAAAAACAAAAAAACAAAAAACACATTGAGATACATTTGTTAGATTACAAATGCTTATATATCTATATCCTGATTGGATGAGCCACATTTGAAATTAGTATTTAAAAATTTAAATATATTATATATATATATATATATATATATATATATATATATATATATATATATAGGGAGTGCAGAATTATTAGGCAAGTTGTATTTTTGAGGATTAATTTTACAACATTAATAATTAAACAACAACCATGTTGTCAATGAACACAAAAAACTCATTAATATCAAAGCTGAATATTTTTGGAAGTGGTTTTTAGTTTTAGCTATTATAGGGGGATATCTGTGTGTGCAGGTGACTATTACTGTGCATAATTATTAGGCAACTTAACAAAAAACAAATTTATACCCATTTCAATTATTTATTTTTACCAGTGAAACCAATGTAACATCTCAACATTCACAAATATACATTTCTGACATTCAAAAACCAAACAAAAACAAATCAGTGACCAATATAGCCACCTTTCTTTGCAAGGACACTCAAAAGCCTGCCATCCATGGATTCTGTCACTGTTTTGATCTGTTCACCATCAACATTGATTGCAGCAGCAACCACAGCCTCCCAGACACTGGTCAGAGAGGTGTACTGTTTTCCCTCCTTGTAAATCGCACATTTGATGATGGACCACAGGTTCTCAATGGGGTTCAGATCAGGTGAACAAGGAGGCCATATCATTAGATTTTCTTCTTTTATACCCTTTCTTGCCAGCCACGCTGTGGAGTACTTGGACGCGTGTGATGGAGCATTGTCCTGCATGAAAATCATGTTTTTCTTGAAGGATGCAGACTTCTTCCTGTACCACTGCTTGAAGAAGGTGTCTTCCAGAAACTGGCAGTAGGACTGGGAGTTGAGCTTGACTCCATCCTCAACCCGAAAAGGCCCCACAAGCTCATCTTTGATGATACCAGCCCAAACCAGTACTCCACCTCCACCTTGCTGGCGTCTGAGTCGGACTGGAGCTCTCTGCCCTTTACCAATCCAGCCACGGGCCCATCCATCTGGCCCATCAAGACTCACTCTCATTTCATCAGTCCATAAAACCTTAGAAAAATCAGTCTTGAGATATTTCTTGGCCCAGTCTTGACGTTTCAGCTTGTGTGTCTTGTTCAGTGGTGGTCGACTTTCTGCCTTTCTTACCTTGGCCATGTCTCTGAGTATTGCACACCTTGTGCTTTTGGGCACTCCAGTGATGTTGCAGCTCTGAAATATGGCCAAACTGGTGGCAAGTGGCATCTTGGCAGCTGCACGCTTGACTTTTCTCAGTTCACGGGCAGTTATTTTGCGCCTTGGTTTTTCCACACGCTTCTTGCGACCCTGTTGACTATTTTGAATGAAACGCTTGATTGTTCGATGATCACGCTTCAGAAGCTTGGCTATTTTAAGACTGCTGCATCCCTCTGCAATATATCTCACTATTTTTGACTTTTCTGAGCCTGTCAAGTCCTTCTTTTGACCCATTTTGCCAAAGGAAAGGAAGTTGCCTAATAATTATGCACACCTGATATAGGGTGTTGATGTCATTAGACCACACCCCTTCTCATTACAGAGATGCACATCACCTAATATGCTTAATTGGTAGTAGGCTTTCCAGCCTATACAGCTTGGAGTAAGACAACATGCATAACGTGGATGATGTGGTCAAAATACTCATATGCCTAATAATTCTGCACTCCCTATATATATATATATATATATATATATATATATATATATATATATATATATATATATATATATATATATATATATTACTACTACACTACCTCCACTACCTTTCAAAAGTTTGGGGTCAGTAATTTTGTAAAATGTAATCACATAGCATAACTAAGCATAACTATTTTCAACATTGACAATAATAAGAAATGTTTCTTGAGAAGGAAATCAGCATATTAGAATGATTTCTGAAGGATCACGTGACCCTGAGGACTGGAGTAATGTTGAATAAATTACATTTAAAAAAAATAAATAAATAAAATGTAATTCTAAATACTGTATTTTTGATCAGATAAATTCAGCTTTGGTGAGCATGAGTGTCTTCTCTCAGCAACCCAGCAACTATCTCAGCAACCCAAAACTGTTAAATGGTACTGTTAATTATTACAGATAATTACAAACACAGATACATCTTATGAACTTGTACAATTCATTAACTTAACTGTACATGATAGTATATAGT
Source organism: Romanogobio albipinnatus (assembly GCA_023566225.1). Lineage (NCBI taxonomy): Eukaryota > Metazoa > Chordata > Actinopteri > Cypriniformes > Gobionidae > Romanogobio > Romanogobio albipinnatus. The sequence goes on along the minus strand of CM042243.1, from coordinate 39,910,984 downwards.
GTATTAGTATAGAACTCACAAGATGCAAACGGCACACCCACCATTTAACAATGGCTTTGATTGTGGCTCATCCAATCAGATTTGAGAGTCAACATGCTATAAAACATAGTACACATTCTTGTTTTCTACTTCACCTATTTACTTATTATACCTATTATGTGCTTATAAATTACAGTACACGAGGTGCCAAAAGAAAACCGTAATGTGTGTGTGTGATACACCCATTTAAACGCCCTGACATCCTTGATCTTACACAGTTTACAGTTCCACAATGATGGAAACCTCATAGGAATGTACATGTATCAGTTTTTATATTTGTGCGCGCTGACGTCACTTGTTTACCCAGACTCAGTATTATGCGTGTCATTATGTAACACGAGGGGACCGAGTGGCCGTTCAGATCCGCCGTGCTGCTCCGAAGGCTTAAGGAAACAGGTGACCCTGTGAATGTTTGTGTCTGGAAAGGGGTGATTAGCTCAATTGGAGGACAGAGCATGTATGTGCTGGAGGGTGCTGTGTATTATTAGAGTGGCAGAGAGAGTTTTCCATTGTGTGGTGAGTGATTCCGCTATTAGGTCACGGTAGAACTGATGTAAACAACCCAGGATGGTGTGACAGTTCTTTCTGCATAGTCACCCGCCCACTTCCCCTGTCTATCCTTCAGGCCTCCCGGTGGAGGAGACCGGCCCCTGCTGGCCTCATCGCACAGCTGCATGACTGACCTCTGTCGAGCAGCTGCAAGTCGGACACAAATGCAGTGTCAGCGTCTGTCAGGGCGGTGAAGCGCAGATCTCCCAAATGCAGCAGCGCAGAGAGGACCACAAACAAATTCTCCACCTCCTGAAAGAGAAACAAACAATCTGCTGAGAATCAGACTGGACTGAGGGCAGAAAACAGCCCTTTGGAGAAACGGGGCCGATTGCAGTTCAGTCATATTTGAGTGCAGGGTCCAAAATTACAGAATAAATTTCTTCATTCAAGTTAGACTAATTTGCTATGCTCCGTTTAACCACTTTTGACAACACTGATATGATGTGCTACTCTAAATACAGAAATAAACAGTAGTTCCACAACATCTAACATTGCTTACAGCACCGTTAAGTGACCAATGCGAAAATATGAGGAACAAATTCAGCACTTTTTCCGAAAAAACAAAAACCGATACACATATACACACACGCATACATTATATTTTCACTTAATTTTAGTTTGAGTTTTAGTAATTTTCTTTTATGCTTTTGTCATTTTTATTCATTTTTGTAATATTTCAACTTAGCTTTTTTCAGTTTAAGTAATCTTAGTACTTTCAATTATTTGTATTTCAGTTAGTTGCCAAGGCAACATTTCTAATAAAAAATGAAAAACATTATTTCTAATTTTCATTTAAGTTTTTCATCTAATATCTAAATTTTATTTATTTATTTTATTCCAGCTTTATTTCAGTTAACAAACATGGTTTTAAATGGTTTAAGTTAACAATAACAGCAATTGGATGACTAAAAAATTATTTAATTATATATATATATATATAAAAACAAAAAAAACAAGAGGCAAACTGAAATCATCTCTTTTTCCATTAATAGCTCATTCAAAAACATACAGAATAAGAATCTTAAATATTCTATAATTAAAAAAAATCATGTTTAATTAATTTAAAATATTAACAGTCTATTAATGAAGTTAGTAAAAATGTATAATAATAATAATGCATTTTGAAAACGAGTAGGGTTGTCCTATTCAAAGTTGAAATAAAGGAGGAAACTCTTGGCCATATGGAGGGTCTCTAAATATTGTTTTGGACATTGGGGCAAAAAGCTTGAGAAACACTGGTCTATGTGTAAAAAGAAAAAGATGAGGAAGTTGTATAGACCGTGAGCGTGAATGTAGATAGGCACTACAGTAAGAGAGACTTGTGTGACAGAGTTACTGTGTGTGAGGGTCATTGCGGGTCGTGCTGATGGGATGAGAGAACAATCCTTCTTTAATGAAACTGATTTACAGGTTCCTTGTAAGATTATAACAGACACACAGTGTCTGGCTGGAAGTCAGGTTCACACAAACTGAACGCATGACTCAGAACAGAGCGTAACTCTGGTATGAAACCCTACTCTGTAACAAAAGGTTTGTGTATCACCATGAGGGTGTGCACGTGTGTGCGCGCACACAAATATATGGTATATACGGTACAGGATGCCATACGCTAGTGTTCCATTCTGAACATACCGTTCTAGTCGCTGCACAACTATAACATAACACACAGGTTGACAGGCTGAATGCCAGTCTGAGTTGTGTGTTTTTATAGTCTGCAGACATAGTGTAATGAGTTATAATGTGTAAACCTACATAAATCAGAACAACATGTCTGAAGCGGCTGCCAAAGCCAAAGGCATACTTACTTTCTCCATCTCTGTACACGTGAGTCACCTAAAACCAGAACCACTTTGTCTACTTTAGACGAAACAGATCAACTCCTACTGTGGCTGTGAAGTAATGTCTGGATGTAGGCAGAGCAATCCAAAAGCTGTCTGCATATCAAAATATAGTGAATATTAATAAAGTGGAACTTTGCTGATTTTCAACCCACTTTGTACTGTTACAATGTCATGTAAATTAACAATGTTTACTCGATCTCTGTGTTACCTGGAGTGAGAACAGTACGCGAGCCAAGTAATATGTCCGAATTCATAGTATTCATAAAATAGTAGGTGAAAAGTACCAGTGTATTCTAAAGTGTGCATTCAATGGACAATTTACTATCCCATGAAGCCACGCGAGAGGATTTGTGAATGGAAGTGAAGCGACGCCATAGGTCACATGACAATGACAACATGGTGGATGTAGTATGTCTGAATTTCATTCATACTACACACAGACAGACATTCATTAGAACGCACTTTTTTTTAACGGTCACAAAGTTCAAAGTGTTTTTTTGTTTGTTTTGTTTTTTAGATTTTCCTTTGTGGCGGTCTCACCTTATTTCTGATTCTTTGCAGCCTTTAGCCGTGCACTGGATCCTTCAGCGGAAACCAAAAGCAACTCACTCAACTAAACGTTTACTCTTTGAATTCTTGCACCCGGGAACAACACAAGTCGACACCATTGTAACTAAAAGTTTGCAAAAAAGTATTTCCTACTTAAGTAAGGCGCTCTAGTCAAGCGTATCCATAGGAGTGAATTTTCATATACACCATCATCACCCAGGTGTTGAGAGCGTGCGAGCGCAGGTGAGACCTAAACATCACACGTTGCTATTTGTGTTTAAACTAAATTCATTTAAGCCTTGGCAATTTAAAACAATCATGAGCAATACGCGAAAGAGAACTTGCGCATTACAGATAGCGCGCAAATATTGAGTTCTCTTTCAAGGTCTTGCCCTTGAGCACAAGTCAAATTCACAAAAAAAAATAATGTCAACATGCCCATCTTGGCGAGTATCCTAGCAAACATAGTAGGCCATGTCTTAAGTAAAATGTAAACAATAGAGAAAGACATGTGTTCATGTGTAACAGTATGTACTGGATCCGTGCATTATGTCTTAAAGGGAAAGAAGCCTACTGTTTTTAATGTTAATCAAACAACAAATTACAAAGAAATCACTCACTCTTGACTGAATAGATTTTGTAACTTTAATAATAATTCATCTTTATTTAATGTATAAAGTGAAGATTATAATATGCAATGTTATTTAATATTTTATTACTTTATTCAATTTCTGTACCTGAAAACAACTGTTAGATACCTGAAAAACCTGAAAAGCACAGATTATTTTAAAGAAATCTTTGCTCTATTGTATGCATGTGTGTTGTTGCTTGTAGTTTGATTATCTGTTCTTATTTTCATTATTTTTATTTGACAGTTGACAGAACATAGCACATACAGTACCAAACCTGAAACCGCGACCCTAAAACCGTGATGAAACCGAACCTTGAGTAATTTGAACTGTTGCACCCCTAATATGTAGTTATTTTGCATCGTTGCATGTGTGCGGGAGGATAAATGTGTTCTTGAACACTTATGTACCAGTCTGTTGAAGCCGAGCGCGCGCAGAGCCTGTTTAAGGGCCGAGAGCTTCTCTCTGCTCTGAGGACATGCAGTAGCTACTGCAGGAGTTTCACCTGGAGTCGCTGTGCTCAGACACCTGAAAAAAAAACCCCACAAGAGACATGATTAGACTGCTGATTTAAGATGTGATGATTAAGACTTTACATTGGCAGTGCCATCTTGACGTGAGCATTTGGTGTGGGAATTTTAGTGGGCTAAAGTAAGTTTGAGGTGTTCAAATTCACAAATTCAAGTCAAAGAAAGGTGAACGTTCAATTTTTAATGATAACCTCCCATTTACCCCATGCATGATTTGTTGAGGAGGACACTTAGAGTCACAGAGAGTTCAGGGTAAGCCAGTTTAAAATAACTCAGTACACAAAAAAAGAAGAAAAAAAGAAAAAGAAAGAAAAAAAAAGTAAGGCTTTTTTTTAAGGTTTACAATTTTCAATTGCATAGTAAAATTCCATCAAATTAAATCATCCTTACATATTATTCAGATTATGAATTAAGAATTTTAAATGAGTAAAAAAAAAAAAATCGAGAGCTTAATAATAAAAATATTTTGTATAAACCTTAATGGAACAAGGGAATGGACCATTTTTATGTAATTCGTATTCATAAATGTAAACATATTTTATTGATTTGTTATATTCATGAATACGAAAATCACAAACTTAAATGGTCTATTCCCCTTGTTCCATTAAGATTTATACAGAAAGTTTTAAGTTCTAGTTTCTGTTCCCTAGATTTATTAAACCATGGCCAAATTGTAATCCTTTGTTCCCTTATTTTAGAGGGAACAAATTAGTTAAATGTCGCCACGATTCACTAAAACGAGGAAACAAAATAATAAATTGTGGGAACTAATTCTTAATTCGTGGCCACAATTTAACAAAAACAGATGAACAAATTATTACAATGTGGCGATTGAGTAAACCGAGGGTACAAATTATCATATCAGGCACACAATTTACTTAAAACGAGGGAACAAATTAGTAAAATGTGCTTGCGTACGGGTAAATCATGGGAATGCATTATTAATTAGTGGCCACGATTTACAAAAAAATTAGAGATCAAATTCTTAATTTATAGGAATAAATACATGGTTTTCATGATTCGTATTTGTGTGCAGCGCTCCGTATATTGGCAATGTTTGTGAATAAAATAAAATAATATTTTTTACAGTATTTGACGACAGGTTAAGTTTTTGCAAGGGAGGTCTTGAACAAAATGTTTTTCTCACAAAAACAGCATTTCTAGATAGCATGTGTTACCTGTGGGCTAAGACATTGTTTAGATATAGATTACTCTTCTCCTCTGCTGAAAGCCCCTCAGCCATCAGGTAGAAGATGTTAAAGTTCTGCTGGTGTGGTGGCATGCAGATGACCCTCGACTTCTCCAGCATATAAGTGTACAGACGGCCTAAAATCACAAACGGTGAGAGAAGAATCTTTGTAAATATTAGTAGAGCAATTGCACCCTCTATAGGTGAAGGATGAGATCAGAAATCCTCTGCTGAGAGCTAACAAAATGCATTTAAGTGTATATTGTTGTATTTAAGCAGCACTATGAATAATAGTGTAGTGTAACTACCTCTGAGTAGAGTCTTTCTCTTCTCACAGTACTGCAGTGAGATCAGCTTGATAAAACGGCTCGCTGAGGAGTTCATCTGAGTCTTAGCATGTCCAAAAGCTTCCAAGATCACATTCACCTGCAAACAAATGACAGAAAATTTAAGAAGTGATTACAAAAAAAGTCAGTGGCATAGTGGACGGGCACAATACACCCCCAGCTTTTATTATAGATTAATCGTCTGATTTGTGGTTATTCTTTTTAATCCAATTATGTTGCCATCAAATGCACAATATTGTGTCTTTTTTTTCCTGTGAAAGAATAAAGAATATAATAAAACACTATTACAAAGTACATAAAGATGTTTAATCAAACTGCATTATTATTGATTATAGTATATGATATTATATTATATTATAAATATTATTCATTTTCACAAAATTAAAGGAAATCGTTTGGGCCCATTTTATTACATTTTTGTATTATTATATTATTCCAAGAATAATAAAAAATATATATTATGATTAGGCTTACTCTGAACAAAACAGAATTTATTTGAATAATTTATATGACAATTAATCGCCAGCGCAGATTCACGATCGTGACGTAAATTTCGATGTAGACTCTGTCTCAAACCCTAGTGAGCTGCCTACCTAGACAGCATTTTAAGGCATTGACAGTGCTAGCAATGTGTTGCACAGACAGACGATGAAGAAGAAAGTTCCAATACAAGTTTTATCAATAATCCACGGGGTACAACATAACAAAAGGTAACAGCACACACTCGACACAAACAAGACCAGAAACCGAAGGAGGAACTTAAGTACTGACACAAACAAGGTCAATTAACGATACAGCTGAAAACAACAAACCAATCGTCTTAGTAACCATAGAGACAAAGGAGTGGCAGGAAATTCAAACAAAGGAAGACATGTGACTGTTGAAAACAAACTAAAAGTCCATGAAAACGAAACTAAGAACAAACTAACTGAATATTTGTAACAGACAGACAGACGGACAGTGAAACACATAGACAGACAAAACAGACAGACCGATAGAGAAACACGTAAATAGACAGACAGACAAACAAACAGACAGAGAAACACAAACAGACAGAAACAAACAGGCAGAGAAACACATAAACAGACAGACAGAGAAACACAAACAGACAGACAGACAGACAGACAGACAGACAGACAGACAGACAGACAGACAGACAGACAGACAGAGAAACACATAAACAGAGAGACAGACAGTGAAACACATACAGACAGACAGACAGACAAACAAACAAACAGAGAGACAGACAGTGAAACACATACAGACAGACAGACAGAGAAACACATAAACAGACAGACAGACAGTGAAACACATACAGACAAACAGACAGACAGACAGACAAACAGACAGACACACAGACAGACAGACAGAGAAACACAAACAGACAGACAAACAGAAAAAAAAAAACATACAGACAAACAAACAGAATGACAGAGAAACACATAACAGACAGAGACAGACAGACAGACAAACAGAGAGATAAGCACATAATAGACAGACAGACAAACAGACAGAGATAAACACAAACAGACAGACACAGACAGACAGAAAGACAGACAGACAGTGAAACACAGACAGACAGACAGACAGTGAAACACAAACAGAAAGACGGACAGACAGACAGACAGACAGACAGACAGTGAAACACACAAACAGACAGACAGACACAAAGACAGACACACAGAGAAACACAAACAGACAGACAGACAGACAGACAGACAGACAATGAAACACACAAACAGACAGACAGACACAAAGACAGACAGACAGAGAAACACAAACAAACAGACAGACAGACAGACAGACAGACAGACAATGAAACACACAAACAAACAGACAGACAGACAGACAGACAGACAGACAGACAGAGAAACACACACACAAACAGACAGACAGACACAAAGACAGACAGACAGACAGACAGACAGACAGACAGACAGACAGACAGACAGAGAAACACAAACAGACAGACAATGAAACACAGAAACAGGCAGACAGACAGAGAAACACAGACAGACAGACAGACAGTGAAACACAGACAGACAGACAGTGAAACACAGACAGACAGACAGACAGACAGACAGTGAAACACAAACAAACAGACAGACAGACAGACAGACAGACAGTGAAACACACACAAACAGACAGACAGACACAAAGACAGACAGACAGACACACAGACAGACAGACAGACAGACAGACAGACAGAGAAACACAGACAGACAGACAGACAGATAGACAGACAGAGAAACACAGACAGACAGACAGACAGTGAAACACACAAACAGACAGACATTGAAACACAAACAGACAGACAGACAGACAGACAGACAGACAGACAGACAGACAGACAGACAGACAGTGAAACACACAAACAGACAGACAGACAGACAGACAGACAGACAGACAGACACACAGAGAAACACAAACAGACAGACAGACAGACAGACAATGAAACACACAAACAGACAGACAGACACAAAGACAGACAGACAGAGAAACACAAACAAACAGACAGACAGACAGACAGTGAAACACACACACAAACAGACAGACAGACAGACATACAGACAGACAGACAGACAGACAGACAGACAGAGAGAGAAACACAAACAGACAGACAATGAAACACAGAAACAGGCAGACAGACAGACAGAGAAACACAAACAGACAGACAGACAGACAGACAGACAGACAGACAGTGAAAGACAGACAGACAGACAGACAGACAGACAGACAGTGAAACACACACACACAAACAGACAGACAGACACAAAGACAGACAGACAGACAGACAGTGAAACACAAACAGACAGACAGACAGTGAAACACAAACAGACAGACAGACAGAGAAACACACAAACAGACAGACAGACAGACAGAGAAACAAACAGACAGACAGACAGACAGAGAAACAAACAAACAGACAGACAGACAGATAGACAGATAGACAGTGAAACACAAACAGACAGACAGACAGACAGACAGACAGACAGACAGACAGATAGACAGTGAAACACACAAACAGACAGACAGTGAAACAAAAACAGACAGACAGACAGAGAAACACAAACAGACAGACAGACAGACAGACAGACAAACAAACAGACAGACAGACAGACAGTAAAACACACAAACAGACAGACACAAAGACAGACAGACAGACATTGAAACACAAACAAACAGACAGACAGACACAAAGACAGACAGACAGAGAAACACAAACAGACAGACAGACAGACAGTGAAACACACAAACAGACAGACACAAAGACAGACAGACACAAAGACAGACAGACAGACAGACAGACAAACAGTGACACACAAACAGACAGACAGACAGTGAAACACACACAAACAGACAGACAGACAGACACAAAGACAGACAGACAGACAGACAGACAGACAGACAGACAGACAGACAGACAGACAGACAGACAGTGAAACACAAACAGACAGACAGACAGACACAAAGACAGACAGACAGTGAAACACAAACAGACAGACAGACAGACAGAGAAACACAAACAGACAGACAGACAGACAGATAAACAAACAGACAGACAGTGAAACACACACACAGACAGACAGACAGACAGTGAAACACAAACAGACAGACAGTGAAACACACAAACAGACAGACAGTGAAACACAAACAAACAGACAGACAGTGAAACACAAACAAACAGACAGACAGACAGACAGACAGACAGACAAACAGACAGTGAAACACACAAACAGACAGACAGTGAAACAAAAACAGACAGACAGACAGACAGACAGAGAAACACAAACAGACAGTGAAACAAACAGACAGTGAAACAAACAAACAGACAGACAGAGAAACACACAAACAGACAGACAGACAGTGAAACACACAAACAGACAGACACAAAGACAGACAAACAGACAGACAGAAAAACAGTGAAACACAAACAGACAGACAGACAGTGAAACACACACAAACAGACACACAGACAGACAGACAGTGAAACACACAAACAGACAGACAGACAGACAGACAGTGAAACACACAAACAGACACAAAGACAGACAGACAGACAGACAGACAGACAGACAGACAGAGAAACACAAACAGACAGACAGACAGACAGACAGAGAAACACACAAACAGACAGACAGACAGACAGACAGAGAACACACAAACAGACAGACAGACAGACAGACAGTGAAACACAAACAAACAGACAGACACACACAAACAGACAGACAGACAGACAGACAGACAGACAGACAGAGAAACACAAACAGACAGACAGACAGACAGACAGACAGACAGACAGAGAAACACAAACAGACAGACAGACAGACAGACAGTGAAACACACACAAACAGACACAAAGACAGACAGACAGACAGAGAAACACAAACAGACAGACAGACAGAGAAACACACAAACAGACAGACAGACAGACAGACAGTGAAACACAAACAGACAGACAGGGAAACACACAAACAGACAGACAGATAGTGAAACACAAACAGACAGACAGACAGAGAATCACAAACAGACAGACAGACAGACAGGAAAACACACAGACAGACAGACAGACAGACAGTGAAACACAAACAGACAGACAGACAGGGAAACACACAGACAGACAGACAGACAGACACACAGACAGACACAAACAGACAGACAGACAGACAGACAGGGAAACACACAAACAGACAGACAGACAGACAGACAGTGAAACACAAACAGACAGACAGACAGTGAAACACACAAACAGACAGACAGACAGACAAACAGTGAAACACAAACAGACAGACAGTGAAACACAAACAAACAAACAGACAGACAGACAGACAGACAGGGAAACACACAAACAGACAGACCCAAAAATGAAAATTATCCCATGATTTACTCACCCTCAAGTCATCCTAGGTGTATATGACATTCTTCTTTCAGACGGATACAATCAGTAAGGAATAATTGACTCCGGGGCGTTCAATTATTAGAATAATAATGCACACCCGAGGTGGTGATGTGGTCACGACGCGAAGTGGAGTGGCCGTTACACCTCGGGTGTGTATTATTATTCTAATAATTGAACGCCCCGGAGTCAATTATTCCGCTTATACTACGGTTACCACACCTCAAGACATCGATCCGAAGATATATTTAAAGGGATTCGTCCGGTTTTTGTACTTAAATCGCTATTGTGAGTAGGACTATTTCTTCCACGTCTCATCCAACGGCTCTTTTGCTAGTTCCGAAACGTCATTTTAAAGCTGTTAACGAAGGCTTGAGCCGTTGATAGCATTCTACTGCAGTTATTAATAAAGTTATTAGAGAGAGAGAGAGAGAGAGAGAGAGAGAGAGAGAGAGAGAGAGAGAGAGAGAGAGAGAGAGAGAGAGAGAGAGAGAGAGAGAGAGTGCTTGTGTGAATTAGGCTACCTCTGTGCGTCTCTAAACAGAGCTGTTATTACCTCGCTAGTGAAAAATGTCACGTGTAGCCTTTAAGTTGCTCCACTATATAGGCTAACTGGTCAAATTGTCAGGGCAGCGCTGACACCTTTTTGTGCAAACTGTAGTGCGTGTGCGAGCATGTGTGATTTCAGTAATGAGACAGAAAAGCTTGCCTTTGATGTCCGCTTCCGTCTGTTGGTTTTCATCTGGACTGTCTAATACTGCTGCCGCCCAGATGTTGAACATTTTATATTCACCGTAAATATTAAGATTTACTTTAGGAAAATCGTCTGTCATATTGTTGTTTTTTAGTCCTGTAATTTCCGTTATTACAGTTAACTATGCGAAGTGATATGGAACTGTAATGCGGTCAAGAGAGCTGCCTGGAACTACGTTCGCTGTGCATCTCCCAGAAAATAATTGCACACCTCAGAACGTTCATCAGCCAATCAGATTCAAGCATTCAACGGCCCCGTAGTATAAGTTATATTAAAACATGTCCTGGCTCTTCCAAGCTTTATAATGGCAGTGAATGGCTGCCAAAAAAGTGCATCTATCCATTATATAACTGCTCCACATGGCTCCGGGGGGTTAATAAAGGCCTTCTGAAGCAAAGTGATGCATTTGTGAAGAAAAATATTTAATATTTAAAACGTAAAACTGTAATCTCTATCTTCTGCTAACTGTCGTACGCGTGTTCACGAGAGACTGGCGTTTCAGCGTATGGTTTCCTTTTATGACTTTTATGAACCATTCACTGCTTTTATAAAGCTTGGAAGAGCCAGGACATTTTTTTAATATAACTCCGATTGTATTCGTCTGAAAGAAAAATGTCATATACCTAGGATGACTTGAGGGTGAGTAAATCATGGGGTAATTCAAATTTTTGGGTGAACTATCACTTTAAGCAAGCAGATCTGTAACGTTGCAATCATGGTGCCTCTTGTGGTCTATGGATCTGCCTGAAGTGTACATTTTGAGTAGACTCGCTCCCTCTGTCAAAATAGAAGGGTCAAGGGTCTGTCCAAATAAACTTCCGTTGCCCACTTGACGAAGTTGAACACACTTTAAAATGGTGGCGGGGATTCCCCCGAGGGAAAGTGCTTAAGAAAGTTTGTGAATATATGTCTGTATGTGTAGGCTCACTATGCTCATAAGGACACATAATAAGAGCATTTGGCACTTGCTTCCACTAGGTGGCGATAAACAACCATTGATAAAATGTGCTCATTAAGAGACAAGACTGTGTTCAGATCACACACACACACACACACACACAGAAGTATTCAAGTGTAATAATGTCACCCATAGCTCCGGGCCATTAAACCACTCTAATGGTTTCTGTATGTGGATATGAAGTCTTGAGCTAACAAGAAATGGCTTTTTCCTTGAGATTCAGCCATAAGAACAATCTGCTCCCCTTAGGCTTTGGATAGTCATTCAAAGCATCTAATTCTCCCATGAATAAGAGAATAACAGCTGTTTGAGGCTATCATGACTGAAGGATAACCGGAGCAACTGAAAGCAGATAAACACCTCCAGGGTCAAGATGACAGAACACGTGTGAGGAAAACCACAGCGAAAATACTGAACATTCAACACAATGAGTACATAAAACATAATCATTACACAAAAAGCCACTCAACGACTGCAAATAAACCATCCTAAATATTTGATTTATGGTTAAAAAAAAAAAAAGAAAAAAAAGGTAACACTTTATTTTAAAGTGTCCTTGTTATATAGTTACAGTAGTAATATAAATTATGCATAATTACATCCCCTATCCCTAACCCTATAGTAACTACACATGATTAATTAATATTATTATTATTATTATTATTATTATTATTATTATTATTATTATTATTATTATTATTATTATTATTTACACACACAATAATATAATTAATATAATATAATTAATATAATATAATATAATATAATTAATATAATATAATATAATATAATATAATATAATATATAATTAATATAATATATAATTAATATAATATATAATTAATATAATATAATATATATATATATATATATATATATATATATATATATATATATATATATATATATATATATATATATATATATATATATATATATATATATATATATATATATATATATATATATATATATATATATATATATATATATATATATATATATATATATATATATATATATATATATATATATATATATATATATATATATATATATATATATATATATATATATATATATATATATATTTATATTTCCACTGTAACACGGACACCTGTAATTATACATTTAAGTATTGAGTAATATTAAGTAACTTCATGTACTTACCACAGGGTGAGTAATGATGATTAGGGTTTGGTTTGTTCTATGGTTAGTTTTATGTAATTATGGATAATTTATAGATATTACTATAATAACTACATGTAACAAATGTAACAATGACACTGTAAAATAAAGTGTAAAAAGGTATCCCCAGGTAACACTTTACAATGAGGTCCTAATTAGTTCACGTTAGTCGATGCATTATCTAAAAATAACTAACAATGAGCAATTCGTTTGTTACATTGTTTATTAATCTGTTAACATTAGTTAATAAAAACATACCTGTTCATTGTAAGTTCACGTTAGCTCAGGTCCAATAAATAATATTTACAGACACAAATTTGGATTTGTATAATGTATTAGTAAATGGTGAAATTAACACACTACTGATATTAATACATTTCACTAATTGGTTAGGTTCCAGTTAACAAATGGAACCTTATTGTTCAAATTATTCTGCCTTGTAATCATTTGGGCCCCAACACAACAAAAAATTAGTATTTTATGTAAAATGTATTCATTTCTCCTGTCAAGCAGTAGATGCATGTTGTGTAGATGTTCGTATGGGATGAACAGACAAGATACTCCAGTAAATTGACGTGCAGACTTACATGCTTCATCCGTGGCTCTAAAGCGAAGCCTTTGGGACTGGAGCGAACAGCCAGGTGTTTCAGGATGTGCTTACAGGCTACAGACTTCCCAGAACCGCTCTCTCCACTAGACAGAAAGAAAAAAATCAAAGCGAGAGGAGATACAGTTGTAAATCACTGTTAAAAAAATTATGTATTGACTCCAGTATTAGAGATTGTTGGGAAAATGTGCTTAATTGTCATGAAAATAATGTGAAAGCAGGAAAACATATTAAATGTAGTTGGAATAGGCTTAATTTTCTATAAACAAAATATAATTTCTTATGTAATGTAACCTAGACATGTTCTTGACAGGCTTCCTGTGATTCACAGAGAGAGCAGCTGAAAAAAAAATAAAAATCTGTAAAGCGGCAGCTAAAAGTTCCACTGAACAGTTGATATTTTAAAGACCCCTGGGCCGGCTGTGTGCTCCTGTCAGCCTCTTTTCAGTTTACCAGTGGGAGATCTTCCAGTTGGTCAGGGAGCGGTTTCACTGCTCTCCACATCACTCCATCGTATGAGATGATACAGTCAGCTTACAGCAATATACCATCAAAAGCCTTGTGACTCAAGACGAAAGATCCCTCTCCTCCGTCTGGCCTGCAGGCATCTTTCTCCTAAGCAGGTTTCTGAACAGACTTATCCAGGAGGAGATATCTGTCACATCTTCACTTATCCATATGCACTACTTGGGGATTTGTTCAAATCACTTGTTCTTCTCTTTTATACATTTATTCATAAGTCACTTTTCTCCACCATATCTATACTATATCTTACGGCCTCTGTGATTATGCTATTTATTTATTCATAGTGGTATGTTATCTTTCTTCAATTTTTAAGTGTTCAAGTAAACTTTTTACCAATTTTCTATACCTCTTTATTTTTGTTACACAGCTCGTAGTAGCCCCGTTCCAAAATCTAGTCCTCTGCATACACAGGCAGCATCCCAACAGAGAAAGACAACAGATGCCTCAACAGATTCCAACAGAGTTTAAAAAGTGAATATGTTGCTAAGCTAAATACTCTATACAAATTTCAGATAAATGCGGTTCTTCAGATTTTTCTATTCAAAGAATCATGAGTATAGACACACACACACACACACACACACACACACACACACACACACACCAGGCATAACATTATGACCTAACCCTAACCCTTCCTAATATTGTGTTGGTCCCCCTTTTACTGCCAAAACAGCCCTGACCGGTCGAGGCATGGACTCCACTAGACCCCTGAAGGTGTGCTGTAGTATCTGGTTAGCATCTGGTATCTGATGTTAGCAACAGATCCTTTAAGTCCTGTAAATTGCAAGGTGGGGCCTCCATGGATCGGACTTGTCTGTTCAGCAAATCCCACAGATGCTCAATTGGATTGAGAGCTGGGGAATTTGGAGGCCAAGTCAACACCTCAAACTCGTTATTGTGCTCCTCAAATCATTCCTGAACCATTTTTGCTTTGTGGCAGGGCACATTATCCTGCTTAAAAGGACCCAAGGTTTTCCAGCAGAACATTGCCCAAAGCATTTGTCGGCTTGCCTTCTTCCCAAAGTGCATCCTGGTGCCATGTGTTCCCCGGGTACACGACGCACATGTTCCCGGCCAACCTTGTGATGTAAAAGAAAACGTGATTCATCAGACCAGGACACCTTCTTCCATTGCTCAGTGGTCCAGTTCTGATGCTCACATATCCACTGTTGGTGCTTCCGGCGGTGGACAGTGGTCAGCACGGGCACTCTGACTGGTCTGCGGCTATGCAGCCCCATACGCAACAAACTGCGATGCACTGTGTATTCTGACACCTTTCTATCAGAGCCAACATTAACTTCTTGAGCAATTTGAGCTACAGTAGCTCGTCTATTTGATCGGACCACACGTGCCAGCCTTTGCTCTGTCGCCGGTTCACCACTGTTCCTTCCTTGGACCACTTTTGATAGATACTGACCACTGCAGACACACCCCACAAGATCTGCAGTTTTGGCGATGCTCTGAACCAGTCGTCTAGCCATCACAATTTGTCACCCTTGTCAAACTCGCTCAAGTCCTTACGCTTGCCCATTTTTCCTGCTTCTAACGCATCAACTTTGGGGACAAAATGTTCACTTGCTCCCTAATATATCCCACCCACTAACAGGTGCCGTGATGAAGAGAAAAACATATTTCTAAAGCATCATCAAGGCTGGAGTAATGACTGCTGAATATTCAGCTCTGCCATCAAAAGAATAAATTACATTTAAAAATATATATTAAGAGTTAATTTTAAATTGTTTTGTACAGTATATTTAGATCAAATGAATGTTGCTTTGGGCATAAGAGACAACAACAACAACAACAAAAATTACCAAGCCAAAGTTTGAAATGTATTGTGTATATATAAGTACATAAATACTTTTATAGTTGACATTACTTGCTATAGAATCGGACTACTTTTTTGCTCTCTGGGATTCTAATATTCCCACATTCTACTGCTTTACGGGGTCTGGGCTTTCCCTGTCCGTGCAATATGCACATCCTTGAATGAGCGTGGATTTCTAGCGTAGGCCTATTTACTTGAATTTCTTAGGTAATATAGCCTATATGGTTTGACCCATTTTAGAGGCGGCTAAAATCCAAATTCGAATGGACTGCGAATTAATCTCTCTACGAACGTTACGTGCATGCGGTGCTGCGCTGACTGACATATGCGCAAGAATCAGTCACACAGTCTCACGCACAGAGAAATATTGTAAGTTACATTTTTAACAAACAGAATAATACTGCATCACAAATTCAATATAGCCTTTTAGCTAATGTCTTTTAACTGTTACTAGTATTTTGAAAGACTAAAACATGTGCTTTATCATGACATGAACCATTATTGGCTTTTACATTAAGTCAACTGTCACTTTACTTTGAGGCCCTGGTGAGGTGCAAGGCCCTGTGCGGTCGCACACTTGGCACAGCCCCTGCGCCGGTACTGTGTGGAGGTAGGCTACTGTGCTACTCTGCAGCGCTACGTAGCGCGCTCATAACAGAAGCGACGTGGCGCATGCGGTGCGTTTTTCCAGGCGCGCCTAGCTCGCAGGGGCGCAACTACCCAGTGCCTCAGGGGTATGCAGCAACAATTTTGGCACCCCAAAAGTTATATATATATATATAATTATTATTAACAATGTTAACAAATAAAAAAAACAGTCACAAATTGACAAACATTAACATTGTGATCGGATTCCAATAATGAAAAGAAAGAAAATAATCTGAATTTTTATAACGATTCCAAGTAGGAACCGGTTCTCGATGCCCAATACTAGTAACGATGCTGCTAGCAAACATTCTAGAGCGCTCTTTAGTTCCTACTAAATTGTGACATGGCGTGCCTTTTCACGTGCCCATTTGTCTAGTATTGATGGTCATTGCAAAAACTGTCATGCAGATCGGCTGAGGATGGGAACCGATGATGGTGAATTCAAATTTGACTGAAATTGTAATCATAGGCGCGAGCAAGATGATTGACAGGACGATAGTGGAGGCACAAGCGCAAGATCACTTTTGTTAATAACAAAAAACACAAACACAAATTGAGGGTGTCCGTTTTACAGGGGAATTTCCAAATATCTTTTATTTGTTATAATTCGGGTATAGATATTTTGTCATCCGTCTTATTCGTTTTTTTAACAAAAGTTTAATATAGGCTACGCAAGTTTTTTTTTTATTGTTGTTGTATTTTCATTAAAAATAGGCTAATAACGAACAAAAAATTAAACATTCTTTTGAAAGTAATTAAAGAGGAAATTATGAGTTAAGCAATATAATATGAGCAAGAGTACTATTTTCCAGAGTAGCCTATATCAGCACGATTGCAAAATGCAATATTAATTTTATACAACAGTTCAATAAAAAACAAGATGTAATTTTTTTTTACAGTTTTTCTCCATTTTTCCAACAAAAATAGATTCAAACAAAGTATAGGTTTCGTTCTCGCATAATTCACCATTTTTGAACAGTTGAATGATTCTAGAATCCATTACGCCGCCAACTATACTGTCAGTTTTATAGTTTCATAGGCCTGGAATAATTAAATATTTCCTATATATATTCCTATTCCTATATTCCCATATTTCTATAATTAAAATATTATATTTAGAACATCAATCTAAAAATCTCATTAGCCTACATTATTTAGGCAATTGTAATTACAGTGTAAGTGGATTTTGATAAATGGTAAGATGGATTTTGTTGATATTGATTTAATTGAATTCTTATAACAGCCATGTATCGTGGTAAATAGTGTAATTACTTAAAAAGATGGTCAACAATATGTAACTTTACTTTATAAGAGGTGTGCCCAAAAAAGTGAGCATGCAATTTTGAGAACACCAAAGCGCACGTTCTTTAGTCTGTTTGGATACTTCAAACACAAGTTTGCACTGTCTGTTTGGTTTACCTGTTTAGCCGTAACATGCGTTTTGTCCGACTCATAGCGCGCGGTTTACCATATAAGCGCGCATTCTTAACGCGTTTTCCTTGACCCCAAAGCGCACCTTAAGAACGAGCGTTTTTTGTGGTAAATCACGCGTCAAGGACGAGCGTTTTGCTGTCAAATCGCCGCCGCCCTGCCAGGCACGCCCACTCGCGATATTCCAAAATTCTATTATGGAATCTTATGAGGGCACCAACTCTAGCCTGTTAGTCCTCTAAAATGTTATTTAGTATTGAGGAAATACAGAAATGATTTAGAAACGCAAAACAGCAGCTACATATAGAAAATACCAAAAAAAAAAAAATATATATATTTTTTTATACCATTGCTTTGGCGTCCCTATGCGCTGCATATAGCGCATACCCGCGCTTTCCACGTGTTCCACGCAAACGTCCCTAATATAGTCCCAATATTTATATTTATGATTCAGGATAAGACAAAAACATGGTTTGGGAAATGGATTCATGATATTTTGTACATTTTAAATACAAACACATTTATGGATTTAATAATAGCTAATAATAGTAAGAAAATAATGACGTGAATAATATACATATTATTATTATTAAAACAGCACGCATTCAATAAAGACATTTAGCCCTTTTTGGGAGAGGGGGGGGGGGGGTAAGGGACCTGGATAATGGATAGGGGGCGCTGGCCCAAAAAAGGTTGAGAACCACTGCTATAGATGAATATAGAAGAATGTCAAAATGCCAAAACGGTTTTATTCTAAGAAGACATGCATCATATTTTGAAACAGTCTTTGCAATAGATGCACATTTATGATGCCTTAAATGCTGTCTAGGTAGGCAGCAGGTTTCAGAATATAGCGAGTGAGCTCCAACAGCTTTTTCAAAGCTGTAAATTGTGTGCGTTAATTTGTTTTTCACTGGTAGGCCTATGTTTACAGGGTGTTAATCCACACCACGGCTCAACTACTAACAAGGGCTTTGGTAGACGTAAATACTGTCTTGTTACTGCAGTACATGCCACTTCATATTCTTAAATGTACATCAACTTTATTAATTACTCCACTGTTCAATGTTATGACCTCTTAAAATGAGCCATAAAGCATAGTCAGGCAGCTCGCAGTGATAACTACTGTCTCTACATGTAGCGCGAAAAACCTGGATCCTTCCAGAGACCCACGAGAGAGAGTGAATAGAAGAAAACCAGTCTGCGCAGATGGTTTTTAAAGGTCATTTGGCCTCTCCCACAAATCATTTTCTGGAGGGTCTGATGCTTTTTCTTCCGATTTTCCCATTTCTTTTTGGAAATCTATTCTTGGTTGTAATTGAACTCCAGGGCGCAATGCATTCCTGAGCCAGTAGCGAGTAGGTGTTTGCGCGCGTGTTCGCGAGCCTCTTGAACCAGCATCCCACCACTTTTGTTTCCCTGATTCTGTAGTCACTAGAGCATGGCGGCAGCGATCTGCCCTCACCTGCGGGACGAGCATGCATGTGTGTGTGTGTGTCAGTGTGATGGATAGCCCACACAGAGAGGGCATTAAAGTAGCTGTCAGATCCTCTCTGGCTCAGCGAAAACCCAGGCTCGGGAGTAGTGGAGAAGCATCAGAATGTGAAACAGGATTTAATTGCAATCAGAGATGACCGGAGTGCAAAGCAGGACACAGTGCAGGCTACACCACTGCCCCTTCATCCATTAATCTCCCTGAGAGCTTTTAACAGGTTTGGATTTACACCGTCCCCAGCACATTTGTCTCCGTGACAGTGTTTAGCGAGTGCCTCTCGAGCGATGTAGGAGTTGGTATACCAAAATGAGGGAAGGCATTTTTTAACGCAGTCTCATTTGAACCTCTTTGCCAGCATGGGATCACTTACTGAGCTGTGGACCACTATTATAAAATACAAGCTGGTGCATAAATGACAGAAGGTAGAAAATGTACAGTGGAATTTATTTGGTAGCATCTGGCTAAACATCGGGACACCCTTTATGGTTACAGGGTTCCCACACCTTTGGACCAACACATTTCCATTTTAGTCATTTGTGATTTTAGCAAAAGGACGTAAAAAAAAAAGCATTTAACTTTAATAACTATTTAATTAAAATGTTTATTAATATTACTATACTTTATATAAATGCATATTAATTACCACAACTTTAACTCCATTCCTGAAAATGTATATTATATTATATATATTATATTGCCGTTCGAAAGGTTGATCGGTAAAAAAAAAAAAATAACTTTGAGAAGACGTTTTTGCTCACCAAGGCTGCATTTATTTTATAAAAAACAAACAAACAAAAACACTGTAATATTTAGAAATATTATTATAAAGTAAAATAACTTTTCTATTTGAATATATTTTATTATATATATTTATTTCAGCATCATTACTCCTTCAGAAATCATTCTAATATGCTGATTTGCTGCTCAAGAAACATTTATGACATTTAGGATTATTATCAATGTTGAAAGCAGTTGTGCAAAAACATTTTTTAGGATTCTTTGATGAATAGAAAGTTCAAAAGAACAGTATTTTTCTAAAATAGAAAGCTTTTGAAACATTGTATTACCGTTCAAAAGTTGATGAGTTGATGGGTAAATACTTAAATAAATTAATACATGTATTTCAGAAAGGATGCATTAAATTGATAAAAAAAAATGACAGTAAATACATTTATAATGTTACAAAAGATTATATTTAAAATAAATGCTGTTCTTTAAAATGTTATATTCATCAAAGAATCCTGAAAAAAAAAAAAATGTTTTATACAACTGTTTTCAACATTGATAATAATCATAAATGTTTCCTGAGCATCAAATCATCACGTTAGAATGATTTCTGAAGGATCATGTGAGTGGAGTGTAGTAATGATTCTGAAAATTCAGCTTTGCATTACAAAAATAAAGTACGTTTTAAAATATATTCAAACAGAAACCGTTATTTTACATTTTAATAATATTGCACAATATTACTGTTTTTATTTTTTTATAAGCATTGGTGATATAAAAACATAAAAAAATCTTACCAACCAAAACTTTTGAATGGCAGTGTATATTATTTATTATATTACATTACATTAATTACATTATAATGACTAGTGCCCACTTGCCTGCTTTTCAGCTAATAAGTAACAATCACTGGGCGAATGTTAGGTCATTAATTGTACCTCATTAATATTTATATCTGATTAAGCTTTTATGAAGTTTATCATCATTTCAATTGTTCAATTATCCCCTTGTTCAGATTGTTTCTATCCCTCTTTATTTACACTGTATAACACTTTATTTGAGATGTTTCACCATGCATCCAGGCGGCTTCATCAATTGTACAGGAGTAGAGATTACCATGTTTTTTAACTTCATAACTCAACACATCCAGTATCACAGAGTAGAGGTGGCCACGGTTCTGAACTGAGGAGAAAGCTGGATAAGTGAATATCATCTACTTTAGGGGCCAAATGACAGTTTAAGGACAACAGTTTGAGGACATGCTTTTTTTAGTCTTTGTTATTTAGAGCGTAACATTGCATCCACCTCAAGGGGAAATCCCCACCATCCTATTGATGCATTTTTGTATTTTTAAGTTAACTGAAAGTTTGTTACAACACACACACACACACGCTAGATCAAGAAAAAGCTATTTTTTGTGCAATCAAGCCATGAAAAGAATGACAATGAATGACAAATGTGGCAGTGTTATGCATGTCAGTGGGCGGCACCTGATGATGAAACACTGTGGCCGTCGCTCCTGCAGCATCATGTGATAAGCGCGCTCTGCTGAAGAGAAGATATGAGGCGGGAGAGAGGAACACAGACGACCACTGGAGCTCAGATACAACTGACTGACCTAAAAGAGAGAGAGAGAGAGAGAGAGAGAGAGAGAGAGAGAGAGAGAGAGAGAGAGAGAGAGAGAGAGAGAGAGAGAGAAAGACAGAGAGACATTACACATTTACATAACTGCTAATTTCCCATGACCCATGCTTGTTAGTATTAACGTTCTTCAAATACTTCATTTGGATTAATTCTAAACCTTTAAGCATTAAACTTCTGAAGTTAATTAAGCCTGAGGTGCTTAACGTAAAGAATCTTTAAACACTCTTTAGATATTTAAAACTTTATTTTGAAGAGACAATTTCAGGTCTTACATCTTAGGTTTGCCATCTACTATTGCCTTCTGTAAATGTTGCACTTGAACAAGTTTAGACATGTAATGTTGAAAATAAAAATTCTAAATGTGACCAACAGTAATTTGCATACGGAATTCTGATTAGTCTTTGTTCATACAGCTACAATACGCATACTGAATTGTGATTTGTCTTGTCTTCCTTGCATTCATTTAAACATCTATATTCACTTTTACACTGCACAGATCCTTTGGGCCAGGCAATTGAAAACAAGATGCTGAGCATCATGAGCTAAACACAAACACCTTTCTGTTTTTAACACCTAGAAATATACCCAGAGACTAAATCTGCAGTGTTGCATGCATTTTATTCTCAATGTGAGGACAATACTTTATATACAGATGTAAATAATCTTCCATCTCTCATTATTCAAGACACAGCATCCACACCTAGTTATTTCACTTTTAGCCAGCAAGTGTTCTGCCTACATGATTAGATTAGAATTTTCTGCAAGAGATACATGTATTTGCATGGCAGCAAAAGCACAGTTACAATTGAGTTATTTGTATGCACGTGTATGCGTATGTGTGCAACATGTAGAGAGTAAGCTACATTTTGGGGAAAAAAGCTAAGGCTGAGGTCTCATTACCCCTTACCACTGTAAAACAACACACACAAGGACAGAGGAAGGAGAGAGGAAGGAAGAGTCGCAAGCTGTGTATGAATCACGAAAATTGCAGCCTTAACAGGCAGTATACTGAGGTCCATAATTGGCCAAATGAATGAACACCAAATCCATAAGTGCAGAAGGCCATTGTCACAGTCAATGTTTGTGTACTATTCCGTCTACCACTGTGAAATTCCTTCATCTGGTTTTAGAAGGCAGCATAGATTATATTACTTATGATATCCCAAAATCTTGTGCATGGACAAAACAAAAACACACACCAAACAAAAAAATAAACAAAAATGTAAAGAAACAAAAACACAACAAAACTTAAATTAAACCAAAAAAGAAAAAGAAAAAAATTTACCAAAAGAACCAAAAGAACCCCCCCCCCCCCCCCACAAACACCAGATCAAAACAAACATTTACAAAACAAAAAACAAGACAAAAACACTAAAACAAAACATAAAATAAAACAAAACAACAAAAGAACACCCCCCTAAAAAAACAAAACAAAAAACACCAAAACAAAACACATTTACAAAACAAGACAAAAACACTGACATAAAACATCAAACAAAACAAACCCCAAAACACAAACAAAACAAAATACAAAAATACCCCCCCCCCCAAAAAAACAAAAACAAATGCCAAACAAAACAAAAACACAAAACACAAACAAAACACAAAAATACCCCCCCCCCCAAAAAAAACACCAAAACAAAACAAAAACACAAACAAAACAAAATACTAAAATAACCCTCCCCCCAAAAACAAAACAAAACACCAAAACAAAACAAAACCCCCAAACCACAAACAAAACACCAAAAGAATCCACCCCCCACCCCACAAAAAAGCCCACCAAAACAAAATAAACATTTATCATACATTTACTACTGTAAGATTGTGTTTAATCTAATGTTTTTAACTAACGTTTAACTAGAATAAAATGTTATGGTTAAAAAATATAATCATATTTTAGTTTAGTCGCAATAGATTGGATTTTAGACTGAAGTGATTTGAATTTTTTTAAAGGGTTAGTTCACCCAAAAATGAAAATTCTGTCAGTAATTACTCACCCTCATGTTGTTCCAACCATGTAAGACCTTCGTTCATCTTCGGAACATAATTTAGTATATTTTTGATGAAATCTGAGAGCTGTCTCACTCCTCCATAGGCTTTCAGAGGGACTGAAACTTGATGGCCCAGAATAGTAAGTAAAAACGTCATTTAAGGAGTCCAAATGACTACAGTGGCTCTGTATTAAGTCTATCATGCGACGAAAATACTTTTTGAGCGGAAAAACAACAAAAATAACGACTTTATCGCCACGACGCATGCGCGAAAACTGAGATCAGTAGTAGTAGAAGAAGAACGCCGTTTTCGCGCATGTGTTGTGGCGTCAGAGGCTCAAATTGAACAACAATAATAGTGGGATAAAGTCGTTATTTTTGTTGTTTTTCCGCTCAAAAAGTATTTTCGTCGCATGATAGACTTAATACAGAGCCACTGTAGTCATTTGGACTCCTTAAATGACGTTTTTACTTACTATTCTGGGCCATCAAGTTTCATTCCCTCTGAAAGCCTATGGAGGAGTGAGACAGCTCTCAGATTTCATCAAAAATATACTAAATTATGTTCCGAAGATGAACGAAGGTCTTACATGGTTGGAACAACATGAGGGTGAGTAATTACTGACAGAATTTTCATTTTTGGGTGAACTAACCCTTTAAGCTTAGCCCAACAGCATCGCTTGGACAGTTTGGAGGGACAAGATGGAGGCTGTGCACTGAAGGAGAGAGATTGATATACAGACCCTGGATTAAAGTATGAGTAAAGTATGATAAAGGGGGTCAGGTAATGTAACCTGAGCATGATGGTGGTCCGAGGCCATCACAGATGATGCTACATATGTCCATCTCTCTCAATGCGTCATTCTGCCTCTAAGCCCCAATCTGCAGGACACACTGGAGAAATCATGCCTGAAATGAGTCTCTGATGCAGGGGGCCAACAGGGGACAGATGCCCCAGCGGATTCACTGCATATCATTTATAAAGTGTGTGTGTTTGTTCTATCTACTCTGCTCCCCTTCACGTGCCAATAAAGCGTTACGGCGGACAGATGGTCATCTTGTCATCTTTTATTTTTCTTAGCGGAGGGTGGCACATGCTGTGTATCCCTGATGAGTGTGCTCTCATCAACTCTGCCTTTCTGTGGACAGCCAGCTGTATCAGAGTCGGGGCTGGGCGGACGCTGAACTTGAGAACCTCTAACAATGCGGAGGAAGATACAGAAATAAATAGAGGAAGGAGGGGAGAAGATCTGATGGGTAGATGAAGAGGGCATAGGAAGTGGGTGCTGTATGTTGAGTAGGCTATCACTGTCAGGAAGGCCATAAATAATTTATCAGGAGATCAAGTCCTGTTTGAACTCCATGTGCTGCGCTGTGCTTACAGAGTGTGAACTAGAGCACAAATCAAAAAAGCCAGATATACAGATGCACACTCTAAATCATACTGCTGATGAATTAAATATTTAATTCCTAAAAAAAAAAAAAACACACGTCTATACTTACGAGATTCGAGTAGATGGGCAGGTCCTTGTAAGGGTTAATGAGGAGAAGAATGTGTCCAATGTAGGTCTGAAAATACAGAGAATTTGAGTTAACATTTAAACAGTCCACCATATTGCGCACAAATAATGACAAGAACTGGCTGAAATTAGTAGTTTCAATTTGATTGGTTGGTGCTGCACAACTTCTTGAAGTCGGGGGAACACCAGTCTCCTTTGAAATGTTGTCACGTTTGCCCGGTTGATAATATGGGAGCTTTTGAGAAAGAACTAATCATTGTTTTTGAGAAAGACTGTAAAATTAACATCATAAAATATTTGAAAGATAATTGTCTGAGGCACTTCGTAGCTAGTAATATGCAGTCGTGGTCGCTGTGTAATCTGCATTGTTTATCCTTTTGAACTTTTGTTTAAAAAAAAAAAACTTGCCTTTCATTGAAGTAAAAATTGAAAATGGGGAAAAATCTGGTTACGCTTCATTTTATAGTATGTGTATTTACAGTCTTCTTACACTGTAGTTACCTAAGAAATGACTGTAATATAAGGTAACTACATGCGTTAAAGTTATGTTTAGGGATAGTTAGTACTAACCTTCAGGGTTAGTACTAGGGCTGGGCGATATGGCCTAAAAAAAAAAAAAATCCCTGATTTTTCACAAAAAATTCGATTTACGATTTAAATAGATTTTTTTCCCCCTCCTACTTAAAAGATCTCCAGATAACAAAGAAACTGAAACAAGTTTTAACTTTATATTGTTTATGTAAAATATTTGCGGCTTGGTAGCACATACCCTGGGGACCAAAACTTTCAGCATGTGAATAAACCCCGGCTATTCCACAGTATAGATGGGCACCATATATTTTGCAATATACAATATACACATATCAAAGGTTTATGAATTGATATGCAGTTAAAATATTTTTTTATTAACAACAGGAGCTAATGTTCAAAAAAGTATAGGGAAAATGTAAATATTCTGCTCTTATTAAATATAGGTTAACATTGTTCTTTTATAGTCTCACACTGAACAGACCAACTGCTTCAGTGATTATTAAAGGAGTTATAAACTTTTAGTTTTACAAATAAAAACATTAAAAATTAAAATTGTCACAGGAATAAATAGCATTTTAAAATGTAAGAAAGAAAACTTATTTTAAATGGTAATAATATTTCACAATATTGTATTTACTGTATTTTTGATCAAATAAATGCAGCCTTGAGCATAAGAGACTTGTCTAAAAGCATTTAAACGGTAGTGTATTGCTGTTCTTCCCTGCCAATGGCATCATCTAATTCAGATAAACTCACCCTTAAACACCACAAACACAAAATATCTAATTTTATCCAGCGGTTATGATGGTGCTCATGAGTCCTGAGGGTTGCAGTACAGGCCAACAGCTAAACTACCTCTCATCAGGGTCATCAGCCTCAATTCTTGCTCCTGGTCAAAATACTCTATAACAAGCCTTGTTATCACCAACACCACAGCAATGCCTCCAGGGAATAGAGGGCCAGGTTGCTGCTGAATAGTCTAGTGTGCTCTCAAAAGCAACAACCTCTTAGTCTCAGATTTTACAAAACATCTATTAAATGCTGGCATACTTGCAAACTTGAGCCCTTTTTTAGAGACTAGTGAACATGTCCAACCTATTTACCATGACAAGACTCGGGGATAAGACGGCACCCTTTGGAGGTGTGGAGGTATACAAGTCCATACTAGAGAAGAATGTATCTACACCAAGACGTGAATGAACTAAATAAGCAACATCAGACAGACTTCTCATCTGATGAGGGAAATATGGATCCATTTCCTCTTACAAAGTGCTCGTCTGGCATCTCTCACTCTTTCCATCTCCCGCTAAACGATCAGTAACCATCACCATCTCAATCCATCATTGCAGTAATGACAGACATCATTAGACCCCATTACAGTGTAACACAAAAGACTCAATCTCTGCTCTCTACCTTTATATCAGTAGGGAGACTTCATTATGCCCCGTTGTAAAATGTGGGAATAGCAGTGGCCATTAAGCACAGATTTGGCTCCAGTCATGAAGGAGCACAGTGTGTAGTCAACTGCCAGACATTATGGACCGCAGGACTGTTTGAACGATCCAAGTTGAGGTGGAAGATACATCTAGAGATGGATTTAATCTTTTAATCACATTCTGATTGATTCATAAGAAAATATAACTCTCCTGTAGGACATAACAACAGTTATGTGTGACTGTAAGAATGGATGCTCTACTGAATTGTTCACACTGAGGATTGCTCTTTTGAAATAAAACAAGCAAATGTATCATACAAACAAGTACTGTAAACTGCCAACATTTACATATTAACTAGTCTCTTATTGAGTCATGGGTGTGTTTTGGGCATAACGTTCAATAAACCAATCAGAGTTTCATCTCCCATTCCCTTTAAAAGCCATTAGCGTTTGCACCACGGATTCACTATTTACATAGCAGAATTTGCAAGCGGAAGGACTGAACACTTCTCCAAAGAGAAATCCTTTTATTTGTAATATTTAAAAACGTTTGTGTGCTGCTGCACGTCCCTGTGTGTGTAATAGCAGAGTGTACGCGCGTTGTCTACCCACCAATAAGCACATCTTACTAACGCGCCCATTAAATAACACAAAAAATACTGCGTTATTGACCTTTAGACCACGGTTTTGTTGGTCAATGGTGCAGTCATTTTCAGTTGTCTCAAAATAGCAACGTGCCAACAATGTGCCAGAACATGCCTCGTTTTCAGACCAGCACGCCCATGGGCGCGAGTGCATTTGGTGGATGTGAAAACGATAACTGCGCAGGGCTCGCGTCTGGTGTTGCATTGCGCCAGGTGTAAGATAGGGCCCTATGTTTCATACATTTTAAAATGCAAAATTAAGTTTAACCTCAAAGTGCATTTTAAATGTGCAGTCATTTTGATGTTTAACTAACATACTAAAAGTCGAACATACTAAAAGCAAAATTTGAAAAGCATTGAAATTTTAAGTGTAGTGTCATTCAATATTGCATTTAAAGTTAATATATTTTACATTGTAAATTCATCAGTACAAATATGTAATTAGACATTTAAATACATTAAATAAAAGTTTAAAAAAGAAACTAATGTACATTTAAGTTATCAAGACAGTAGAAGCTATTATGATGTACTTAAGACCTCCTAAAGTGGATAAAAAAAGCACTCAAGTTCAGCCAATTGGATTTAATATAAATTTAAACTGTAATACATTTTAATATAATTGCAACTAACAAGCAATTTAGCGTTTGAAAACATTACATTCAGTTCACAGTTAAGTATATAATTTACATAATGAATGGAAATGATATGTTTTTTAACATAATTTTTTAAAAGTATGCTAAAGAGTAATTTTTTTTACAATGGTAATCATATTAATCAATATGTTTGGTTATATTTATACAGTTTGAGAGCAAATATAATAATGTGCAGTAATAAACTAACATAACCTACTGAAGACTCCTGTACAAATTTGAGTGATAATGTAAATTAATAGTTATGACTGAATTCAAACCAAAACATTTAACCTTTAAAACAAAAATTAAACAATTTATACACATTTTACAAAGTTCAAATCAGAACCACAATTAACATACTTCTATCATTGCTCTAATACTTGCGAAATGAGTCTAATATTGAACAAGTCTAATAAATAAAAAAATAAAAAACATGTGACATTGCCTATGTTGATCTATTTTAGCAAATGCCACCAAAAATGATTGCAAACAGATAAAGAAAATTCTATATATTACCCAGCCCAATCAATAATCACTCGTATATCAGCAACTTGGCAAGCCACTGTTAGTCATTTCACATAATATGAAAAGGCAAGCCAAACATAACCGAAATTATTCACAATATAAAAGTCTTAAAGGTACAGCATGAAACACAGACAAACTCAGTTTTAAGAGTCAGAAAAAGGTAGAAAATGCTAATATATCAAACTAAATTACCAGTATTTGAAGAAAGAAACCCATTTTAAGTGGACTCAAGTAAAATAAACTACAGAACTAGAACTAATTAGTCTAACTAACTAAAACTACAGAAATCTAGAATATGACTCTTTTAATATTAATAGTAGTAATGCAATTGGCGGTATTCATGGTGGCAGTGATAGAAAGAAAACAGATTCACTGTCTGAATATGTGTACTTTTATACTATATAGTAGGCAAAAACAGTATGTGAGCTGAGTAGTATGACCGAAATCAAAGTATTCATAAAACAAAAAGGACCTTCTACTTCCGTTTAGATTCTGAAGAGTGCGTACGATGGACACTTTACTGACACTTTACTTTCTTACATGAGGCCATGGGAGAAGATTTGTGAATGGAGTGACGCAACTGACACAGGTAGGTCACATGATAATAACAACATTTGGAATGTAGTCAGTCCGAACGTCTGGATTACATTCATACTACCCACATTCATACTATATAGAACGTACATTTTTTTAATGGTCCAAACCAAATGTAGTACCTACAAAACAGTATGCGATTTCAGATGCAGCGACTGAGTTAGTACTATTGTAGGATTATAGTGGCATCAAGACGTGTAGTAAAAGTCAGTGGCCAAGACTTCTAGCAGCAACAGTCATTGTAGTAATAGTAGCAGTAACGACAGCAGCCGTTAACAGAGAGTCAATGTCTTTTCATCTCCCCAGGGCTGGCTCAAGTCTTTGGCCTGAATACAGTGAGACCTAGAGGGCTGCCATCCAAACACCAGTCCCTGGCCATGCTACAAACAGAGGCCTTGGCCGCTCTCCAAGACCACAAGACAAGAGATCCAGCAACAAATGTGTGTGCGAGAGGCACACTGGACCGGATGGCTTGGTGAAAGACCACAGACTGTATGATAAAGCCCCGAATTCAGATGTCACCTCCCTCAGAGTGGGTTGAAACAAAGAATGAAGGGCTCTTCCTGAACGGGTTAGACTGAGGGTCGGGTCCCTAACTGAGTGTTTATTTTTGATTTGAGACATTGTGATGTATAATGGATAATGCATAATTCTGACTAAACAAATGTCTGCTTCATTGAAACCCAATTATAGTATACGTGTTTGTACATTTACGTACATATATCTGGTCATTGGCGAAGCGCTTCTGCATCTCGTAGAGAAGGCTGCTGTCCGTGAGCTCGCTGAGGGATGCAAGGTCATCATTAGGGGCAGGAGGCATCAGTTTTACCTGGAACACAAAATAAAAATGTTCCACAGAAACAAAATTATAGCATTTGGATTTAGAATAATACAAGACAAGTAAATAGTTAGGACCAGATTTACTAAACAGGGCAAATTAGTGTGAGAGTGCAATTCATTAAGACTCAGATGGGAGTGGAAAGTTCAGCATGTGATCTACTGACTGTGCGCAAAATAATGAACACAGACGCAGCCGGATCATTTCCATAATGACCAACGCAATCTACCAGTTAGCGTCTGGTTTAAGACATGCTTTTTTTGGGCGGTAAATAATGCCACAAATACGAGTAAATCGACGAGCCCAAACCTTTGTAAATCACCTCACATGATTCAAAGGGAAACTCCTACAGATGCATATGGAATAAGGTCAGCCGCAAAAATAATTGTGTCCACGCCTTTTCAGTGCAAATTTTTCACTGAGTGTCTTTACTAAATCCTGACAGAAGGTTTTTAACGCCAAAAGAGGGTTTGCACTGACTGTTAGTAAATCTGGCCCTAATTAATGTTTATTTTTTGCTATCAACCCACTCAAGTCGACGGTCGGGCCGGCGCGATCGACTCTCTTTTTTTCTTATCAGTGCCCAAGAGACTCAAATAACTCGTTTTTTAATCATTCAGTGAACTATATTTTAATAAAAGCCCCTGGTTTTATTGTGCATGACTCATCAAGGGACAAAATATTGTTTTCATAAGCATTCATATTTTTTTTTTTTTATGTTTACATCACCAAAATGATATTAACTAATAATCCCATAGCTCCATGCTATCATTCAATAACATCCTTATAATATCAAGTTCAGGTGAACATTATTTCCTGCTAAAATATTCTATTTTCACTCAAAAATGTCACATTGCCAGTTGCAGAGTCAGTAAGATTTTTGTTAGTATATTTTTGAAAGAAGCCTCTTATGCTCATCAAGGCTGCATTTATTTGATCATAAATACAGTAAAAAATGTATGATTACCATTTTCACTCCAGTCTTCAGTGTCACATGATCCCTCAGAAATCATTTTAATTTTGCTGCTGAAGTAACATTTCTTATTACCATCAATGTTGAAAACAGTTGTGCTGTATATATGATATTATAAATGTTTGTATTGTTCTTTATGAACAATTGAATGCATCATAGCTGGATAAAAGTATTATTTCTTCAATTTAAAAAAAATCTTACTGACACCAGCAATTTGAACGATAGTGTAAAGTGCATCATGTCATGTTGTCTAATCAATAAAATGGTAAAGGAAGTGGTAAAATCCACTTTCTGCTTTCTAATACACACACATACACTAAACTATAAGCTCACACAGTACTGTGTGTCTGCGAGTAATTGAACTGCTTTTCCCAGTTCTATCAGAGGTCAAGGGTCACCTTCAGGGTGTGTAGGGTCAGAGTGTGCAGTGGGATAGATTACTAAAGCTCTACAGTATATATCCAAACTATGACTGATTCTATTCGCTGCTCCCCAATAGCAAGGCAGGACTTTCCCAATGCATTAATCCACAACCTGCCATGGTGAGACAAGATCTAAGTGTATTAGATGTTACTCATTTCTCCTGATTACCCTTTACAAACAAAACAAATTACTCTGAATGTGCAAGACCAGTACAAAATACAACTGCTCTGTGCAAGGGGATGCATGGGATTGGTTAAGCTATCCTTAAAAACCTAGCCTTCCAGGGCAGAATCCAACCCAAAATCCAATCGATGTCATTCTGTACATGTAGGCGACTCACTGTGTTCTATAATACATGGAATATGTTTCAAATGAATGTACATCATATAAACATTAGGCTTTTTGACACATTCTTTAGGGTACAATTTTCCCAAGACAGTTCTCATCTCTCCTCTGACCTGCTCCAGTTTTCCTGCAGCGCTGGGATACGGTCCATCCAGCCCGTTATCAAGTGAAGGCTGCTGTGTCAGAGCTCCTCCTGAGTCCCTGAACATGGCCTCCTTCTCCAACAAACTGTCCCTCCTAGAGATGGGTAGAGCCATAGTAGCCCTGAAGGAAGGGGAAAAAACAAAAACAAATCAATTAAATCCACAAAATTCATTTTTGCACTGCCATGTTGGCACAGAAGCTACATCTGAAGTGGCATTTAGGTGTCTTTACACAGACTGTTTAATGCAGCTCAGAGGTGGCATGAATGCATTTACACTGTAATTGCAAAAATAATAATATGAGATGAATGTTTTAAATATAAAATTTAGAAATATAAAATTATATTAAAAAAGGTACTTTAAATATGATTCTAATACCATCAGTATCCGTCTTACAGTTTTTTACAATCACTCTGGCACTAATTTCAGAACCTTGGAGTCATTTTTCAAACACTTTTTTCAATTGCTTGGATACAATACACAGATAACTTGTTCATTTAACAAAAATCACCTGTTGAATATGACAACTTAACATCAAAGTACTACTATTTCAAAAGGCAATTCTCACATTTTAGATGAGTGTCTATTCATTTCATTACAATGATCCAACTATCAATTGATACAAAATGACAAGTAACTGTTGCATTACTCTTAATGCATAGTTGTATGGAAACAATATCCCATGTTAAATCATGAAAGTTTCAAGATAACGGGATTTATTGTTACCAATTAGCGTGGAGCATGAACCAATTATACTACATTATCTATGGATGTAATATTTCAAGCAAGTTGAGGAACACTGCATTTGATGTTTTACAGTACTGCCTTTTCTTTTCCATTTCGTAGCTAATTATTTTGCTTTGATTCAAATAAACCTATGTAGTGATTGCACTGTATTGTTTTTCATCAATATATTTCAGATTTTCTTCAATGATTCCACTGTGTCTGTAGTATTCTCTCTACTACTGCAGTACTTTTACAGGTACTTTAACCATAATGAAACATGTATCACCTTTTTGAACCAATGATTGTGCAAGTGCAAGATTTCTTTAAAGATATGAATGCACAATGCAATGTTTTGAACATTGGACAGCCTGTGTTACAAGTGATGACCATTTTGAGTTTTGAAAAATTACATCAAGGTTCTGAAATTAGTGCCAAAGTGATTGTAAAAACCTGTAATGAGTGAGTCATTGAATCATTCAACCAATTCATTTAAAATGCTTAATTTATTTAGTCACAAAGCACATGACTGACTTTATGATAA
Source organism: Romanogobio albipinnatus (assembly GCA_023566225.1). Classification (NCBI taxonomy): domain Eukaryota; kingdom Metazoa; phylum Chordata; class Actinopteri; order Cypriniformes; family Gobionidae; genus Romanogobio; species Romanogobio albipinnatus. The sequence continues at coordinate 39,876,743 of CM042243.1, read as the reverse complement.
GTCATTTTACACATATCAGGCATAACATTAATGACAATATTGTGTTGGTCCCCCTTTTGCTGCCAAAACAGCCCTGACCCATCGATGCATGGACTCCACTAGACCCCTGAAGGTGTGCTGTGGTATCTGGCACCAATATGTTAGCAGCAGATCCTTTAAGTTCTGTAAGTTGCGAGGTGGTGGCTCAATGGATCAGACTACTTTGTTCAGGTCATCCCACAGATGCTCGATTGGATTGAGATCTGGGGAATTTGGAGGCCAAGTCAACACCTCAAACTCGTTGTTGTGCTCCTCAAACCATTCCTGAACCATTTTTTGCTTTGTGACAGGGTGCATTATCTTGTTGAAAGAGGTCACAGCCACCACAGGGAATACTGCTATGCACGGTGTATTCTGACAACTTTCTATCAGAACCAGTATTAACTTCTTGAACAATTTGAGCTACAGTAGCATGTCTCTTTGATCAGACCACTCGGGCCAGCCATCGCTCCCCCCGTGCATCAACGCCCATGGCCCTGTCGCCAGTTCACCATTGTTCCTTCCTTAGACCACTTTTGATAGATACTGACCACTGCAGACTGGGAACACCCCACAAGAGTTGCAGTTCTGCAGTTTTTCACTGAACCTGGTTCATAATGTTATGCCTGATTAGTGTACAAGTCATTTATTGAATAATTCACTCAACTGATTTGTTAAAAAACTCTGGTTTGCTTTGAAACTATTTTTGATTACCAAATGAAGCAATATCGTCTCGAAAATATAAGTAATTTCCTATTAACATCTTGTTTATTGAACTTTTGTATAAAATCAATCACATTCGCAGTAATCAGGGCTTAAAAACGGAAAAAAATATCAATCGGTTCACTCCGAGCAGAATCGATATTATAGCGTTTCGGTTTTTGCGTTCCTCAATAAACATTACTGTTCCGAAAACGGTTTGATATGAAAAAATACCGGTTAATAACGTTATTTTAATTAAGCCTATACTTTAAACAAATATGTATACATTTTAAACAAATATGTATAAATAGACTTATTTTCACTCAATAATAATATAACACATGGTAATTAAACTTGAATATTTATTTAATAACATTTTTAAAACCAGAAATACATGCATTAATTACAAGGCATAAACAGCGGACCTGTTTTAATGGAGCGTTAGACAATCGAAAGTGGCCTCTAATGCCGAATTATTTTCAGAAGAGTGATAACATTCTTTGTACATAACTTTTTTTCAACACGACTTGTTTTAAAAAATGCATGAATAAAGAATAAATAAACTGGATAACCATTGCTCTTTTAATGCACCGTCAACTGCTAATTTCAAAGCAAACACTGCGCAACCCGTCCTTGCATCACATAATCAAATTCAGTCAGCTAATAAAGCTTGCATTTAATGCAATATAACATACCATTTAATACGAAGCATCAACCGTCTATATAGAAAACATTGACCTGTCCTGTATTGGCAATCTGAAAGACTATAGGAAAAATGTTTGATAGATGCTATAGCCTACTTGGATAGGCTTAAACGGAATCCATAAACTATCCTAAATCAGTCTATTTGAGCTTAAAGTCCGTACTGCTTATTTAAACGTTCGAAAAGAATGTCCTCCAATACCTGCACATTCATTGTAGACCTCAGCGGGGAAAGAAATGTACTTGAGGCATGAAAATGCGCGCTCACACTGACTTGCGTTACCGGTAGATTCATAGATGATGGTGCGCGGGCATTTCACTCACGCTTGATCCGTCAACGTCACATGCTGTACTACTCATTTCATGATTGGTCACTGCCAAATTAAAATATTAAAGAGAACGATAAAATAACGTTATTAACCGGTTAATGGTCATTTCAAATTAACGTTTCTGTTCAGAACGATTCAAATTGATTTTGATTTCGTTTCCGTTTTTGTTCCTCTTAAAATTTCGTTCGTTTCCGGTTTTCGTTTTCGTTCCTTGAACCGGTTCAGAGCCCTGGCAGTAATACTAATATTCAGAGGGTTGTAATTGCAGAATAAAACTCAAGAGGGTGATCAGGACCCTTGCATCACCCTGAAGGTGTTTATTCTGCGATAACAGTCGGCTGAATGTACATTATCCCGCTTATTACACGGCTATTTGCCACATAGATTAATATTTCATGTGTAATTATTTATTTAAGTCCAAATATTTGATTAGCTCTTTAAACGCAAGGCTTCCGCAGAGAAAGCAGTTGCTAGTAAGCGGCAAATTCAAACTAGACTGACATTGGGGGATAACATACCTGGATGGCGCGATTGACCAATCAGAATCAAGTATTCCACAGAGATGTGTAATAAAATTGCCTAACTATATCATGTTATAAATATAAATAATTTCTTGATGTCATCTGAATTCTATAAAATCTAGTGTTCAAGTCCATGTATTGGCTAAACATTCACTGAATCAAGAATAAAAGTCTGCAACTACAGTACATACAGTTTTTTTACAGGCAGGTTGTTGTCCTGGTTGGCCTCTGTGCAGTGCTCTTCTGATTGTGGAGGTGGGGCCGAGGGGTCTGTCTGTCTCTGTACCCAGAATTCCTCTGCTCTCATCAACATATCTGCAATCTGCTCAGTAGCAGCTATGTCTGTAAAAGACAAAGTCAAAGTGGGTCAAAGTGTAAATCATCTAAAAATGAAACGAAAAAAAAAAAAACTGATGCAAAACAAAAATAGATTAAGTTGATTTCGAAGATACTTTTTTTATTTTTACTTTTAAGTAAACATCTTCAACATAAGAAAGAAGGTAATATCCGTTTGGAAAGGCATTATATAAAAAAAATCATTTTTGGGTGAACTGTTCCTTTTGAAAGAGAAGGCAGACAGTGTCATTTTTACAAAATCGGACAATTATTAGTGACTATAAAGACAGCATTTACAATGTCATTTTGAGCCATGATTTTTCCTGGGGTCCAATCAATGTTCTCCCTCATTCCCTCTGTATCTCTCACCCCCTGCTGTCTCTTAATGGATGTGGCCATTTTGTGATGGGCATTGAGCCCTGCTGCAGATTGATCCATCTGAGCTCTGATTGGGGGGTGGGGTGCGGAGAGGCGGATAATCCTTCCCCCCTGAAAGGAACCATAGGATGAGGGACCAGCCTTTTGTCTTTCTCAGCGAAAGAGAGTGAGACACCAAGAAGAACAATCCAAATCGCACACATTCTCTCAGAAAGTCAGATATATACACTGCTCTCTAAAAAGAATGTGAAAGAGAAGAGAAGAGAAAGGATTCACTTTGGATCTGAGTTTCATCCCAGACATCCTTGAGTTAAGCCGGAGTCTTAGAATGAGCTATTGATTAGAGTCTGAGACGTGGAGCATTGGGGAAAAACTAAGGAGACCGATCTAACGCCTTGCTGGAGGTTTAGTATGAGGCGCACGAGTCTCTCTTCTGCAAGCCAAGTAGCACACTGAATGACTGAGATCTTACATTATTTTCATAATCAATACATTTGAGTTGTTTTCCAGTAAAAAACAAACAAACAAAAAAAAAACAAAAAAAAACAAACAAAAAAACAATTCTAAACATCCTCAAGATACTTGAAGCAAAATTGCATAAGACACTAAGACTTTTCAGGGAATCTTGCAATAATTGTATTTTTCTTATCCTATTGGCAAACTATTTTATTCTTCCTAACATATTTTCCCCTGAGGTTCCTTGAAACAAACAAACAAAATAAACTGAAACAAAACAAGCCCAATGGCCAATCAAAAATAGCCAAAAAGTAGCCAAATGACCATCTCAGATATCAAAAATCAAAATATGCCATTCCCATACCTAAAATCCATATTTTACAATCATTGTAATACTAAAGTGAAAAACTCAAATGAACACACTTGAATGAATTAGTGATTTCTGTCCCTCCATTGACAGCTATGCAACTACCACTTTGACAGTTTAGTACCAATTTTTTTGAAAACTAGATTTCTATGATGAACAGATTAAATTTACGCTTTTATTCACATATAAACATTGATCAACTCAGATCAACTGAGAGAACCAATGAGGTTCATTTTTGTGTTACACAACACGTTTGAGCTTCATCAAGAACCAATGAGGTTAATTCTCGTGTTACGCATCATGTTTGCGCTTCTCAAGAACCAATGAGGTTCATTCTCGTGTTACGCATCATGTTGGAGCTTCATCAAGAACCAATGAGGTTCATTCTCGTGTTACGCAACACATTTGTGCTTCTCAAAAACCAATGAGGTTAATTCTCGTGTTACGCATCATGTTTGTGCTTCTCAAGAACCAATGAGGTTCATTCTCGTGTTACGCATCATGTTGGAGCTTCATCAAGAACCAATGAGGTTCATTCTCGTGTTATGCATCATGTTTGAGCTTCATCAAGAACCAATGAGGTTCATTCTTGTGTTACGCAACACGTTTGTGCTTCTCAAGAACCAATGAGATTAATTCTCGTGTTACGCATAACGTTTGCGCTTCTCAAGAACCAATGAGGTTCATTCTCGTGTTACGCAGCACGTTTGAGCTTCATCAAGAACCAATGAGGTTCATTCTTGTGTTACGCATCACGTTTGTGCTTGTCAAGAACCAATGAGGTTCATTCTCGTGTTACGCAGCACGTTTGAGCTTCATCAAGAACCAATGAGGTTCATTCTTGTGTTACGCATCACGTTTGTGCTTCTCAAGAACCAATGAGGTTCATTCTTGTGTTACGCATCACGTTTGAGCTTCATCAAGAATCAATGAGGTTCATTCACGTGTTACGCATCACGTTTGTGCTTCTCAAGAACCAATGAAGTTCATTCTCGTGTTACGCAACACGTTTGTACTTCTCAAGAACCAATGAGGTTAATTCTCGTGTTACGCATCACGTTTGCGCTTCTCAAGAACCAATGAAGTTCATTCTCGTGTTACGCAACACGTTTGTACTTCTCAAGAACCAATGAGGTTAATTCTCGTGTTACGCATCACATTTGCGCTTCTCAAGAACCAATGAAGTTCATTCTCGTGTTACGCAACACGTTTGAGCTTCATCAAGAACCAATGAGGTTAATTCTCGTGTTACGCATCATGTTTGCGCTTCTCAAGAACCAATGAGGTTCATTCTCGTGTTACGCATCATGTTGGAGCTTCATCAAGAACCAATGAGGTTCATTCTCGTGTTACGCAACACATTTGTGCTTCTCAAAAACCAATGAGGTTAATTCTCGTGTTACGCATCATGTTTGTGCTTCTCAAGAACCAATGAGGTTCATTCTCGTGTTACGCATCATGTTGGAGCTTCATCAAGAACCAATGAGGTTCATTCTCGTGTTATGCATCATGTTTGAGCTTCATCAAGAACCAATGAGGTTCATTCTTGTGTTACGCAACACGTTTGTGCTTCTCAAGAACCAATGAGATTAATTCTCGTGTTACGCATAACGTTTGCGCTTCTCAAGAACCAATGAGGTTCATTCTCGTGTTACGCAGCACGTTTGAGCTTCATCAAGAACCAATGAGGTTCATTCTTGTGTTACGCATCACGTTTGTGCTTGTCAAGAACCAATGAGGTTCATTCTCGTGTTACGCAGCACGTTTGAGCTTCATCAAGAACCAATGAGGTTCATTCTTGTGTTACGCATCACGTTTGTGCTTCTCAAGAACCAATGAGGTTCATTCTTGTGTTACGCATCACGTTTGAGCTTCATCAAGAATCAATGAGGTTCATTCACGTGTTACGCAACACGTTTGTGCTTCTCAAGAACCAATGAGGTTCATTCTTGTGTTACGCATCACGTTTGAGCTTCATCAAGAACCAATGAGGTTCATTCACGTGTTACGCAGCACGTTTGAGCTTCATCAAGAACCAATGAGGTTCATTCTCGTGTTATGCATCATGTTTGAGCTTCATCAAGAACCAATGAGGTTAATTCTTGTGTTACGCAACACGTTTGTTCTTCTCAAAAACCAATGAGGTTAATTCTCGTGTTACGCATCACGTTTGCGCTTCTCAAGAACCAATGAGGTTCATTCTCGTGTTACGCATCACGTTTGAGCTTCATCAAGAACCAATGAGGTTAATTCTCGTGTTACGCAACACATTTGTGCTTCTCAAAAACCAATGAGGTTAATTCTCGTGTTACGCATCATGTTTGCGCTTCTCAAAAACCAATGAGGTTCATTCTCGTGTTACGCATCACGTTTGAGCTTCATCAAGAACCAATGAGGTTAATTCTCGTGTTACGCAACACATTTGTGCTTCTCAAAAACCAATGAGGTTAATTCTCGTGTTACGCATCATGTTTGCGCTTCTCAAAAACCAATGAGGTTCATTCTCGTGTTACGCATCATGTTGGAGCTTCATCAAGAACCAATGAGGTTCATTCTCGTGTTATGCATCATGTTTGAGCTTCATCAAGAACCAATGAGGTTCATTCTTGTGTTACGCAACACGTTTGAGCTTCATCAAGAACCAATGAGGTTAATTCTCGTGTTAGGCAGCACATTTGAGCTTCATCAAGAACCAATGAGTTTCATCCTTGTGTTACGCATCACGTTTGTGCTTGTCAAGAACCAATGAGGTTAATTCTTGTGTTATGCAGAGAGGCATAGAAATCAACTCACGGCAACAGTTTAAAAGTATCCCAATTCCGCGGGAAAAAAAACACGAACTTGGCAACCCTGGTCAGAGAAAGACTGGAAAATGGCCATAAACAACAAGTTTAGAAATTGGAGTTATATTAACAAAGTCCTGGCTTATCCAACCATTATAATGGCAGTGAATTGTTGCCTCGTTTTTTAAGTCCATAAAAGTGCATCTGTCCATCATATAACTGCTCCACGCGGCTCCAGAGAGTTAAAAAAGGCCTTCTGAGGCGAAGCGATGCTTTTGTGTAAGAAAAATATCCATTTAAAACTTTATAAAGTCAATTATCTAGCTTCCGTCCGATGGCCTTCCGTATTCAACTTAAAGAAAAAGAGTAGTGCCTGCCTCTCACAGTTCAAAATGCTTACGCTTCGTCTGATGAGCATAACTGGTATGCAATGTCGTCAGAACTCTTGGCTTCAATTAGTTTTGACAGTAGTTGTGATATTAAGCATCCTGAGCCACAGGCTAGTGGAAGCAGTTTCACAGACATCAGCATAGAAGCGAACAGGAGTGAGTGAATCTACCCAGCTATAAAATACACACACCCAACTGAAAGCTCTAGAGAGGAAGAGCAGTCTAACACATTTAAACACAGGGGCACAAATGTGTAACACATCCCTGTCAACATTGGTTTCTGCTCAATTCTGTGTGAAGCTCACAGAGATCGACTACATTTACAGTAATATTTAATTATCCACATACATTGCATGAATTTTTTTTATTAATTAATAAAATGGTAATAAAATAGTATTCTCATGATTGTAATATAAATGCACAGAACTATATTAAACAGCCTTATATTCGTTGTATTAAAGTAATTTTTGACTTGCACACTAAAAATATTAATAATTATTATTATTATTATTATTATTATTATTATTATTATTTGCGCTTCTCAAGAACCAATGAGGTTCATTCTCATGTTACGCAGCACGTTTGAGCTTCATCAAGAACCAATGAGGTTATTATTATTATGTTCTACATACAGACACCTAAAAGAAATGAGCGTTTGATAGCAACTAGATATCAACATCAGTGACTGAAAACTTTGTATGGGTCGAACACTGGTACAGTTTTCGTATGTGTCTTTGTACCTGAGGGCTTGTCCTGGTTGCAGTTCAGTAGAGTTGGATCTGCTTTGTGCTTCAACAGCTGGCTCACAATGTGGGTCTGTAGGGACACAAACACACATCCATGACTTGAGAGCAACTCAAAGAGAATACTGAAATATGTAGGTCACATCTTAAAGACGGCTGCATCCATCAGCTCTGAGTCTCATCTACAACATCAGCTGCCAGATCAGCTCTGTTCCTGCCTCCAGCGCTGAACATATGCTAACACCTCACATTCACACCCTCTGCAGTGTGTTCATTAGTTACTGCCTGCACACAGATATATACACATATTTATCTACATTTGTTCACCTGTCTTTTTAATTCTGTTACCATGCTGCTGCTTGCTTTGCACGCCCACGGACACACTGTTCCAGGCACTAAATCATAGTATTTTGGACTCAAACACATTGGAGTCATGCTGCATGTGTGTGCATACAATCTATGATGTGAAAGCATGTTTGATGCATTATTTATGTGTGTGTGACCAAAATGAACTCAAAAACAGCTTTGGGGATTAATACAACAGAATAACTTGCGAGATGGCTAGTGTCGTCATTAGAAATTAGGGATGTTAACAATTAACTGGCAGTTGATTAATTGTCGATAATGCATTTAATCGATAAAACTTATCAATCGTCGATTAAGCAGGGTTTTGCGTGTGCGTGCTGCTCACCCGTGAAACATGTGAAGCAGACACGACGAAAAATTATGAGTTATGTTTGGGACCATTTTACAGCTAGAGCTACATACTTTCATCATGACTATAAGTATAGCCTTTTGTTTTGTGCAAATGTAAGTTGTAATATTGTGTTTATTTTGTGTAAGCCTATGTATGTATAATCTCTCTCATATAGGGCGCATTTGGATAAGAATTAATGCGGTAGTAAAGCATGTCGGTGATCATCTTCAGCCTCAGCGCATGCAGCTCAAATAGCAATGCACAACTAATAATGACCATCATTGGGACTGTCATATTACATAACATTATAAAGAGAACAATATTGTAATAAAACATTGTGAATTATTTGGGTTTAGTTGCCTTGTTTCATCACATTGCTCCAGGAAATGCGAGTCACATTCTGAATAGCACGTAGTTAGAGTTCACTTGTGCATTGGTGTCATTTTGTGAAGATATAATTTATCATTGGTTATTTTATTTCTGAATGGATGTTTTTCATGAAACTGTTGGTTGACAATAAAATCACATTTAACTAACCTTAAATGACAAATTATTTTATCCCATGTATTGTAATAAGCAGCGTTCCACTGCAGGAACTAGAGTGGTACTCTGTGTGTTTCGAACGAAGTTCTCAAATTTCCCCCTCAGAAAGGTAGTACTTTTTCAAAGTTCAGTCATTTTCGGGGATGATTGTACATCAGATACAGATAAAAACACAGTAGGCCTACCTTACATTTATTTGAATGCATTAATGAGAGAGTGATTGTGTGTGTGAATTACTCATACCGTCTCTATTCATTATGAAACTGTGGTTTATGCCTATATATGCCTATAACGGTTGAGTTTCTAAGCTTCTTTAGTGACTTTACTTTAGTCACAGGACAGCATTGACACTGCGTTTCTGCGCTGCTCTCTACGCGCGATCTTCACGTGATGTGCAAGCTTCTGTCTGAGTGTTCGTTTGTCACAATATATCAGGCATTAGTTCAAACATAATACACATCTGATGGTCTAAAATCGCTTTAAACGTTCTAACTGTCAGGCCTTAAAACACATACAAATGACAAAGCTTTTTGAGGACGCAGGTGAAAGAGGTCTGCCTTCAGGGCGCGCACGTGTGCGTTGTCAGAGACGGCTCGGCTCTCTGTGTCACAGAAAAAAGCTGAGCACTGAAAGGATAAGTTTTCCTTAATTTTGTTTTTGAATAGTGCACAATCGCTTTAAATGTTCAAACTGGCCATTTCCTTTAAACGCATTTACTTGACAAACTTTATGAGGACGAAAGTGAAAGCGATCTGGCTTCGGGGCTTGCACGCCATCTGTGTGTGTGTGTGTGTGTGTGTGTGTGTGTGTGTGTGTGTGTGTGTGTGTGTGTGTGTCAGAGCGTAGGCTATAAGAAAGGCCATTAACGTACCTGTATAAACTGTGTAAAACATGCAGTTACTATAGTGATTCTGGGCATCTATAAACAAAGATAACTGCTCCTGCATCTCTCTGTGTGCCTGCAAAATGCACTTGATGTGACTGATGGGGCGGAGTCACATGACTAAAACCGAAATAACCGACATGGGAAAAATACGCTGGTTCTGAATTACGGTTTTGATTATTTTTCGATTAATTGTACAGTCACAAACGTCACAGTACTTTAGACAGCAACAGGTCTGGGGGGGAAAAAATGTTCCTGGGACAAATTGTTCTGGGTAATTTCAGTGGAAACTGCTATAAATGGCGTAATTTAAGAGTAGGCATTGGTCCACCCTATTTGACCAAGATCCGCTCACTTTAAAATGTCTGGCCTCACCGCGGATTCCACCCAGTTTACAATGTTCTCTATTGTTTACTGCATGTACAGATATGTGTTAAGTTGGTGAACGGTGAAACTGAACTGAATCTCAGCAGTATAGCAGTTCTGCTGAGTCACACAACCATCTGCAGTGCTAACGACTCACTCAATGTTTCTGTCTGTCTGTGTGAGAGTGAGAGTGAGATTCTGCCGTGCTGCAATTAATTATGGATGTGGCCAGAGAAAACATTTCTCCATTTGTGTTTATTATTTGTGAGTGTGTGTGTGTGTGTGTGTGGGGGGGGGGGGGGGGGGGGTCCTGGTAAACTCTACATTATATAAAAGGTGCAATGGGTGATTCTCCACAGAAAAACGTATTTGTGATGCTGATTGAAAGTCCCCTCATATTCTGATAGCAATCCCCATGTTAAGTGGTCTAAATTTATTTTTATAAATAAATCGTCTGTGGAAGGCAATCGTAGAATTCGGTCCAAATGAATTGATAGCATGTGTTCACAATCAGTCAACGTGTGTTTGCATACCACTGCGCAGCCTGTTCACGCAGACATCATGCATCATCAGTACGTTCACATGCGATGTACAGACAGAGAGAATGGCAGACAACCAGTTGTTTATGTTCGTTATTGTAGTACTGTTACTCACTGTACTGTAAAGTTTTCTCACCAGTGAATGGTACATGATGTAAGCCAATAACGTTGCCTCTGGTCAACTCGCTTCTGGTCTGTGTGCGTTCATGGACGTGGCTTTTGTATGCTTTCATTACTAGCAGGCTAAAGTTAGAATTTCCCAGATCACCTATTGCACCTACGTTAAATCCTTGTCCTTGTGAGGACATTTTTTGGTCCAGGCATGAACTTGAATTTTGTTTTTTTTTTTGTTTTTTTGTTTTTTTTTTTACGCATAACTTCCGGCACCAGCACCATGTTAATGGAAAAGGGGTAATGGAGAGATAAATCAATACATGCACTGGATTCTGAATGTACAAACCACAAACCTTAAACTCACAAAAGAAACAGAGTGAGGTAAAAGGAGGAAAGCTGAAATATGTGTATGTAGGCAAGATTGTCCTGAGAGACAAAAAGAACAAAGGCGAAGTAAGAAAATTCTCTTCATCAGCAACCCGAAACATTATCAAATATTTGACCATGTCATAGGGCTGTACGATTAATCGAAAAATAATCGAAACCGAAATGTAGAACTTCTAACCGAAGTATTTTTCCCCATGTCGGTTATTTCGGTTTTAGTCACGTGACTCCGCCCCGTCAGTCACATCAAGTGCAGTTTGCAGGCACACAGAGAGATGCAGGAACAGTTATCTGTGTTTATAGATGCTCAGAATCACAATAGGAACTGCATGTTTTACACAGTTTATACAGATAAAATTGCCGTTCTTATAGCCTACGCTGCCACACACACACACAGACGGCGTGCGCAAGCCCCGAAGCCAGATCGCTTTCACTTTCGTCCTCATAAAGTTTGTCAAGTAAATGCGTTTTAAAGCTTTGCCAATTTGAACATTGAAGCAATTGTGCACTATTCAAAAACAACAATACGGAAAACGTATCCGTTCAGTGCTCAGCTTTTTTCTGTGACAGAGCCGAGTGTGTCGCGTCTCTGACAATGCGCGCGCGCCCTGAAGGCAGACCGCTTTTCACGTGAAGATCGCGTGCAGAGAGTAGCGCAGAAACACAGTGTCAATGCTGTCCTGTGACTAAAGTAAAGTCACTAAAGTAGCTTAGAAACTCAACTCAACCAATATAGGCATATATTTGAATACCTTTGAAGTAAGTACAAACCACAGCTTCATAATGAATAGAGAAGGTATGAGTAATTCACACACACCATCACGCTCTCATTAATCCATTCAAATAAATGTAATGTAGGCCTACTGTGTTAATTTATCTGTGGCCTATCTGATGTAAAACACATAAATCTGCCCCATAGACAATAACTGCTGTTTCCTTCAAGTATTTTAAAATCACAAAGAAATGCACTTTTTGCATTTGTTGGAAACATTTCCAACTTTAATAGTAGAAAATATTTACAATAAAAACCTTATCAGGAACTTACTCTAAAACCTTATGAGGGCAAAAAATGGAAAGCAAAAAAAAAAGAAGAGCAAAATAATCTTTCATTAATCGTAATCGAGGTAAAATGTTCAATTAATCGAGGTTTTTATTTTTGGTCAAATCGTTACAGCCCTACCATGTCAGCAGGTTTGTCTTTTCCTCCAGAAATCAATCTCCAAACACTGCTATTTAACTCGTATAAAACATTCGTATTTGCATGTTACCCTCGAAGCTTGATTCCATCTGGCTGGGAATTGGTAAGATCAATGCAATGTTGAAGTCTCATTAATCAGGAACAGGACGGGAGGGTGATATAATGAACCGTATATGGTCTACGATAACTCTAACATCGATATTTTTACTGACCGTGAACAGCAGTGATCTGACATATCGACTAAACACAAGAAAGCACAGGGCATTGTGTACCAATGCAAAATAATGTAATATTCCTTTAATAAATATATACATAAATTGAATACACCATTTCTAAGAGAGATAGATTGGCATGTGCATGCATTCCTGTAATAACATATATTAATCTATTAAATCAAAGCCCTGGTTTAGTCTATATTTGTTTGGACATAGTGATTTCAAAAATTGATGTCCATAAGAAAATGAGTGCAATGTAATATGTACCTGCCCATATTTGGCAGCCAGATGTAAGGGTGTCCAGTAGCTGTTGTCAGACACCTGGACATCTGCGCCGTTCTCCAGCAGCACTGACACCACCTCCTTATAACCACTGGCACTGGCGATGTGTAGCTGTAAACACAACATACAAAAAAACAAGCATTTAACAGGTCATGTTTCGTTTGGCCAAAACCCTTCCCCTTCGAATCACCATCTGTACACATTACACAGATTGTGTTATGTTTATAGACCAGTGAACCGTTACATATTTTGGGATTCATGTATTTTCTCACCAGCGTGACCCCGTCATCATTTTGTTGATTGACGCTGCCCCCGCTGCTGACCAGCTGCCTCACATCAGACATCATGGTCGATGAGCGTTGGGTCTTCATCTGGTGCATAGAGCTCATGTCCACACCTAGCAAATCCACAGGCAGGTGTCAAAGTGAGAAGGACATCAGGACAGATGTCCGATGACAGAGCTCTTATTCATCAGTGTATGGGATATCTCTCTGCATTCTTATCATTGGTCAAATGGAGGATATATGTTTCACATGTCTGAAACAACAAATGAACTTCACTTGCAAATGGTGCTCTATGGCCACGTTCACACAGCAACGGAATACAGTTGTCGGTTCTGTATTTGAGTGAGTCCTTACTGCAGTTGTTCACACACAGTCCAGTTATTTACGGGAGGGACAACCGTATTCTATAACCGAATTCACACTTGTGAATTTTCAGGACTCGCAACCGCATTCTTGAAAACCGGACTGGATAGTTGTCTTTCTATGGCAAGCTGTTTCAACATTTAGTATCTATTTTCATGCTACAAATACTTATTTTTCAAATACTAGTACAGTATCTATTCCACTAGGTAATATTACTTATGTGTTACTAGTATTTATATGAACTAGTATCTAATGAATAAGTACTAGTATCTTTTAAAAATGTACTAGTACCTAAATAATAAGCACCAGTAGCTAATTAATAAGTACTAGTATCTAACAGAATAGATACTAACAGGGCTTGACATTAACACCTGCCAACCCACCAAATGCGGGTGGATTTCAGCAGTGGTGTGTAGTCACTCCTACTAGCCTCGATACTGAAATATCAGATTCAGAAACATCTCCAGTACTCATTTTCTGCAGAATAGACACACTATACCAACAACGAGTTGACACACAAACCCGCCTGCCCTCACTCACCCTTTTAATTTGTGCCGTATGAATATTGTTGGTGTTACAGGGCTTGAATTTCAGCGCAGTGATTGCGCGTATTATGCATCATTTTACACATTCCCGCAGATGTTGTACCTCTCAGTAATAAATTTAGTTATTTTTTGCTGCTTATTAAACTTAAACAGTCAAATACACACAAAATGTCTTGGTCAGGTATGTTTCAAATGAATGTTAAGTCCACTTAATACTGGAAAAAAAGAAAACGCATGTGTAACAGTATAATGGATCCGTGCGTCAGGTCTTAAAGTGACAGCAGCTTAAAATACCTGCTGCCAAATTATGAGAATGCTTGTCTTTGTAAAAATATCTATAGCAGTTTTTCCCCATGGTACTGATGTCAAAAATGTGGCCAGTGAAAATACTGAGTGGCTAGTAACTTTGGAAAAACATTAGCCACAGTGGCTGGTGAGCAAAAAATGTCAAGCCCTGTATTCTAATATATAAAAAATAAATACAAGTATCTAATGAAAAGGCACTAGTATCTAAAGAATAAGCACTGGTAGACAATTAATAAATACTAGTACCTAAAGAATAAGCACTAGTAGCTAATGAATAAGTACTAGCATCTAATGGAATAGATACTAGCATTGAAAAAATAAATACTAGTAGCAATAAAATAGATACTAGTTTGTTTTAAGGATTAAAGGTTAAAACGGCTTGCCATAGTCTGTCACGTCATACAGCGTGAGAGCTTTGCGCTGCACAAACCTGCGTCCAGTGTTGGGGAAAGTTACTTTGAAAAGTAATGCATTACGTTTATTTTGCGTTACTTTTTCTCACCTAGGCTGGGCTTGATTAAGTTTTTGTTTATAACAAAAAAGTTATGTTTTTGTGCAACGGTAAAGTTGCAAATGCAAATTCACGCATGAACAATAGAGGGCGCAACTCTGCTATGCTGCCATTCTGGATAATGGTAGAATAAGATGCAGGATAAAAAAGTTTTACCAATAAAAACAAAAAAAAACTAGTAATTTTCATCATCAAAGGTCAGCAGCAAGACATTGGTGAATTAAATATAAAGGTAGATTATGCATATAAATAGTTGTTTTATTTAACATTTAATTATTGGAGGTTTGCATAGTAATATGCAAATTTTGCATTTGACTGATTTTAATCATTTTGAGGAGTACAGAATCTTTATTGTGCAAGTGAGATAAATAAATGCTCACATTTAGTCTGGAACTACAATAACCCTCATGTTTACACACAACGCCTCTGCACTTATTTTTCTCAACATGGGGGCAGGAGAGCTGTCAGTCAAATTAATGGGAAAAAGTAACTCAGATATTTTGTTGTAAATTTGAAAAGTAATGCGCTACTTTACTAGTTACTTGGAAAAAGTAATATTATTACGTAACTCAAGTTACTTGTAATGCGTTACCCCCAACACTGCCTGTGTCTACCATGTGTTGGGTTTTTGTGTGGTTTTGCTTTCAGTAACCTACAGTGACAGAGATATGAGCTGTTTGTATTCTGAAGATTTTAGGTCCAGTCACTGTTCTCCACTGGAGCTGCTCCTGTCAGTTTTGAGTTCTACACGCATGTCAAATGCTTCGCTCTCCACCCAGATATAAAAGCTGCTGTCGGTTAATGAAGACTTGAGGGATGAACTTGTGGCTCGATTGGACTCTTGTCATGTCAAAAGTGATAAGACTTTTCAGTCAGATGTCTACATTTTTTTTAATTAGTCACTGTCGCTATGATTACTGGTAGAGAATAAGGGCTTGACTCCTGTTGCATGTTCATAGAGACATTTGAGACGCTATTGTAAGTTGCTGTGTGAACCGGACAAAACTGACAGTGTGAAGTAGCCTATTAGACAAAAGATCAGCAGTAATTGAAAATGTGGAGTTGTCTGTGGAAGGCCATCCTGAGAGTCTTGACTGATAAATGTAATGATAAATGAGATCTCTGACAGCGGCCCAGTTCCTCTGGGTCTCACTGTTTGATTAGCAGGCTGAAGTAACTCTTACTGCACCCAGTGTGTGAGCTGACAGAATGGATGACTGTTAACTTACAACGTGGCTGAGCCGTATGACGATATATGACATGCAAATGTAGAAACACAAGAAGTCAGTCGGTAGAAATATCTATACCTATAATGGGTAGGACTGCTTTATGTTATTTTATGGGGTCAAGCCCCGGGCCCTGGTTGAAAAACACTATTAAAATATCTATATCCTATAATATAACCAATAACTCCATAACTACAACTCAATGAGAAAATGAAAAGAAAATGAGAGCAAATAATTCAATTTCTAAATGAATCATTTTTATTGTTATTTTCTACCTATAGTTACAGCAGGACTATTCTGAATTCACAATTTTGTATTAATTTAATTAAATGTATTTATTTTTTATTTAATTTAATTTTTAATTTTATTTCATTTAAGATTTGTTGCAAGCACAGTATCCAATTTGAAACTGAAAGATGAAAGATTAATAAAGCAAAAACTAAAAATCTGAATATACCCTACTGTAGACAAATTTGGGGTCAGGACTATTTATTTTATTTTATTAAATACATTAATATGTTTATTCTCGAGGATACATTCAACTGATCAAAAGTGATAGTAAAGACTTTCATAAAGTTACAAAATATTTCAAATTCAAATAAATGCTGTTCTTTTGAACTTTTTATTCATTAAAGAATCCTTTAAAAAAGTATAGCTGTTTTCACAAAAATATTAAGCGGCACTTCTTTTTTCAATATTGATAATAATAATAAATGTATTTTGAGCACCAAATCATCATATTAGAATGATATCTGAATGATTATTTGACACTAAACTGACTGGATTAATGATTCTGAAACTTTAAGTTTTGGAGTAAATTACGTTTTTCTATTTTAATGTGTATATTTGAAATGTACTTTTAAATTGTAATAATATTTCAGAATATTAATTTCTCTTCTGTATTTTTGAGAGACTCCTTTTAAAAACATTAAAAACATCTTACTGACCCCAAATGTTTCAACGGTAGTGTGCATTTACAGGTGCTGGTCATATAATTAGAATATCATCAAAAAGTTGATTTATTTCACTAATTCCATTCAAAAAGTGAAACTTGCATATTATATTCATTCATTACACACAGACTGATATTTTTAAAACGTTTATTTCTTTTAATTTTGATGATTATAACAGACAACTAAGGAAAATCCCAAATTCAGAATCTCAGAAAATTAGAACAGTGTGAAAAGGTTCAATATTGAAGACACCTGGTGCCACACTCTAATCAGCTAATTAACTCAAAACACCTGCAAAGGCCTTTAAATGGTCTCTCAGTCTAGTTCTGGAGGCTACACAATCATGGGGAAGACACCTTGCACAAGTAGGGCAAGACACAAAAGGTCATTGCAAAAAAGGCTGGCTGTTCACAGAGCTCTGTGTCAAGCACATTAATAGAGAGGTGGAGGGAAGGAAAAGATGTGGTAGAAAAAAGTGTACAAGCAATAGGGATAACCGCACCCTGGAGAGGATTGTGAAAAAAAACCCATTCAAAAATGTGGGGGAGATTCACAAAGAGTGGACTGGAGCTGGAGTCAGTGCTTCAAGAACCACTACGCACAGACGTATGACGCAAGACATGGGTTTCAGCTGTCGCATTCCTTGTGTCAAGCCACTCTTGAACAACAGACAGCGTCAGAAGCGTCTCGTCTGTGCTAAAGACAAAAAGGAAAAAAAGTGGTCCAAAGTTATGTTCTCTGATGAAAGTAAATTTTGCATTTCCTTTGGAAATCAGGGTCCCAGAGTCTGGAGGAAGAAAGGAGAGGCACACAATCCACGTTGCTTGTGGTGCAGTGTAAAGTTTCCACAGTCAGTGATGGTTTGGGGTGACCCAAACCATCCTACTGCTGACCAACTTTATGGAGATGCAGATTTAATTTTCCAACAGGACTTGGCACCAGCACATAGTGCCAAAGCAACCAGTACCTGGTTTAAGGACCATGGTATCCCTGTTCTTAATTGGCCAGCAAACTCGCCTGACCTTAACTCCATAGAAAATCTATGGGATATTGTGAAGAGGAAGATGCGATATGCCAGACCTAACAATGCAGAAGAGCTGAAGGCCACTATCAGAGCAACCTGGGCTCTCATAACACCTGAGCAGTGCCACAGACTGATCGACTCCATGCCACGCCGCATTGCTGCAGTAATTCAGGAAAAAGGAGCCCCAATTAAGTATTGAGTGCTGTACATGCTCATACTTTTCATGTTCATACTTTTCAGTTGGCCAAGATTTCGAAAAATTCTTTCTTTGTATTGGTCTTAAGTAATATTCAAATTTTCTGAGATACTGAATTTGGGATTTTCCTTAGTTGTCTGATATAATCATCAAAAAAAACAAAAAAAAAAAAAAAACGTGTAATGAATGAATATAATGTACAAGTTTCTAATTCACTTGGAATTAGTGAAATAAATCAAATTTTTGATGATATTCTAATTATATGACCAGCACCTGTATGTAAATTTATGTTCAACAATCACCAAGTCCTAGTTATGCAGTCATACAAAACTGGTAAATAAGGAAGTGAATTAATAAATGACCCTACCATTCTCCTCCAGGTGTCTGATGAGGATGTAGCTGGTTTCCGTCCCCTCTGTGGCGTAGTCAAGTGGAATGTTCCCGTTCACATCCTGCAGCAGCACATTGGCTCCAGCCTTCAGACGAGGTGTGATGGAGCGGGGAGGGGGAGGGGAAGATGGCAGCCAGATAAAGCAAAACAAGACGTAAACAAATTGAGTCCCTCTCGCCCCATTCATCAGTCTGCAATCGATGATAAACTACGGCCAATTATCACACTTTCCCAGCATTCCCCAGGCGCCCGAGCTCAGGGATGAGCTTCATTAACAGAAAATAGTGCGTTAACTAACTCATTAAGATAGGGGCAGGTTAATAGGGTCTACGGTACGGTGTTGAGTGTCTGGGTGGCGGGGGGTGATGTGATTTATGAGGGTCTGCTCTCTAGAGACTCCAGACAGTGATAAGACATTATGCAGGGTTAAGACTATTGAGAATGTGTAATTTCTATGGATACTGAAATGGTCGGAAAATTATGGCAGTGTCATCATAAACAAACAAACGAGAGCTATCCAATACCAGGTGTCTGTTAGCTTTAATGTCATCTACAGTGAGGAAAATAAGTATTTGAACACCCTGCTATTTTGCAAGTTCTCCCACTTGGAAATCATGGAGGGGTCTGAAATTGTCAACGTAGGTGCATGTCCACTGTGAGAGACATAATCTAAAAAAAATATGATATCACAGTATATGATTTTTTAACTATTTATTTGTTTGATACAGCTGCAAATAAGTATTTGAACACCTGTCTATCAGCTAGAATTGTAAGCTTCCAACTACTAACATGGCCAAGACCAAAGAGCCTGCAAAGACACTAGAGACAAAATTGTACACCTCCACAAGGCTGGAAAGGGCTACGGGGAAATTGCCAAGCAGCTTGGTGAAAAAAGGTCCACTGTTGGAGCAATCATTAGAAAATGGAAGAAGTTAAACATGACTGTCAATCTCCCTCGGACTGGGGCCCCATGCAAGATCTCACCTCATGGGGTCTCAATGATCCTAAGAAAGGTGAGAAATCAGCCCAGAACTACACGGGAGGAGCTGGTCAATGACCTGAAAAGACCTGGGACCACCGTTTCCAAGGTTACTGTTGGTAATACACTAAGACGTCGTGGTTTGAAATCATGCATGGCACGGAAGGTTCCCCTGCTTAAACCAGCACATGTCCAGGTGTTTGGAGGAAGAAGAATGATGAGTATCAGCCCAAGAACACCATCCCTACTGTGAAGCATGGGGGTGGTAGCATCATGCTTTGGGGGTGTTTTTCTGCACATGGGACAGGGCGACTGCACTGTATTAAGGAGAGGATGACCGGGGCCATGTATTGCGAGATTTTGGGGAACAACCGCCTTCCCTCAGTTAGAGCATTGAAGATGGTTCGAGGCTGGGTCTTCCAACATGACAATGACCCGAAGCACACAGCCAGGATAACCAAGGAGTGGCTCTGTAAGAAGCATATCAAGGTTCTGGCGTGGCCTAGCCAGTCTCCAGACCTAAACCCAATAGAGAATCTTTGGAGGGAGCTCAAACTCAATGTTTCTCAGCGACAGGCCAGAAACCTGACTGATCTAGAGAAGATCTGTGTGGAGGAGTGGGCCAAAATCCCTCCTGCAGTGTGTGCAAACCTGGTGAAAAACTACAGGAAACGTTTGACCTCTGTAATTGCAAACAAAGGCTACTGTACCAAATATTAACATTGATTTTCTCAGGTGTTCAAATACTTATTTGCAGCTGAATCATACAAATAAATAGTTAAAAAATCATACATTGTGATTTCTGGATTTTATTTTTTTAGATTATGCTCTCACAGTGGACATGCACCTACGATGACAATTTCAGACCCCTCCATGATTTCTAAATGGGATAACTTGCAAAATAGCATGGTGTTCAAATACTTATTTTCCTCACTGTATATGCACATCCTGTAAGTTGTAAACAAACATTTAGGATCAAATGTAACACAAATGTAAAAACTGAGTCTTTCTGTTCTGGGAAAACTGAATTAAAACATTAAAATCACCATATATATATAAAGCATATATTCAATTTTTGGTCAGTCTGTAGTTGTCCAAAGTGTAGATCAACAACTTTAAAAGGTGCAGTGTGTAATATTTATGAGGATCTATTGACAGAAATGCAATATAATATACATATTTTTTTCAGTGGTGTATAAAGAGATACATAATGACACATTATGATTTTATTCCCTTAGAATAAGCCATTTCTATCTACACACACCACAGGTCCCCTTACGGTGAAGTCGGCATTTTGCCCCGCATCTTTCTACAGTAGCCCTAAATGGACAAATTGGTAAGCTACTCTCTGCTGTCTCAGATGTCAACATCTTTGTCCTGTGTTGGCCACTGTAGCTTTTTTATGTGCTTCAAAAGGGAGGGTTGAGCGGTGAGCGGTTGCAATTCATAACCTCACTAGATGCCGCTAAAATTTACACAGTGCGCCTTTAAAAAAAACATATCTCCAGGGCTCCAGAAACTAAAACCATGCTTGTCGAGCTATTTGATGGGTTTTTGACTATAGGTCTGTTAAAAATATATTTAAATGTGAATGCCACAAATGCAGGGGAGAGAGAAAGAGAAAGAGAGATTTACAACTATCTCTCATAATGGCTTGAGTGTAATTAAAGCTACAAATGGCACGTCTCCATCTGACTGGCTGGAGCACAAAGGCGTTATGACAAATATGCAGCTTATTGTCTCTTTTCCCAGCATGCATTTTAAATCCAGCCATCAGCACATTCCGACTGGGGAGGTTGTGTCAATCACGCATTGAGGTTAACAGTAGGTTAATGAATGTATTAATTAACATTAACTATCAGCAGCTCCTTTGTCAGCATTTATGAGCGATGGCTTTTTAGGACACACCCCACCCCACACACAAAGCTCCAGAGAGCACTGACTCGATCTGACAGTGTGCCACAGGATTGTGTCATGACCTCCTCCCTGAGATCTCGCACACAACACCACAGTCCCCCAACTCACTGGGGACGCATGAGAACATGGTGTGTGTGTGTGTGTGTGTGTGTGTGTGTGTGTGTGTACTGGTGGTGATTCATCGATCCGTCTGGTGTGGAACTGTTATTGAACAAGATGTGACCGGTTAAAGCAGGGGCATGTGTGAATTGATTAGGCGAGGTCAATGTGAAGGAGATGGTGGGGATGTTCACCCTTCATACTGAGAGAAGAGGTGATGAAGCCGTCAGCAATACCTACTCAAATCGACAGAATGTACCCAGTCCTCTGTGGCAAACAAAGTCCTAATCATGTGAGAACTAAATTGTTTATAAATTAGTTTTATAAAGGCAGGAGTACAATAGAATAGAATAGAATAGAATAGAATAGAATAGAATAGAATAGAATAGAATAGAATAGAATAGAATAGAATAGAATAGAATAGAATAGAATAGAATAGAATAGAATAGAATAGAAAGTAGGTTTAAAAAAAAAAAAAAAAAAAAAAAAAATTACGTAAAATATATTGCATTCCTCTGATGGCAATTCTGAATTTTCAGCATCTTCTCTTTTAACAGTTTAATGCATCTTAATAAATCAATAAATATTCGTACTGACCCAAACTTTTGAATCGTATATAATATAATACAATACATTACAAGGTAACAAGGGGAACACATATTCACTATTAACTACGACTTTTGCCTCAATAAACTCCTAATTTACTGATTATTAGTAGATAGTAAGGTAGTTTTTGTAGTGTTTAAGTTTAGGTATGGGGTTAGATTAAGGGATGTAGAATAAGACATTAATCATTCAGAATAACGCATTAATATTTGCTTTATAAGTACTAATAAACAGCCAATATCTTAGTAATATGCATGCTAGTAAGCAACTAGTTATTAGTGAAAACTGAATCCTAAAATAAAGCATTACCTAATACAATACAATTGATATAATGTAAGAATATAATTAATATACTAAATATAATATAATTAAACATTACATAATACAAATGTGCTAGACTAATTGACAAAAAAAAAAAAAAAAAAAATTATATTTATTTATATATATATATATATATATATATATATATATATATATATATATATATATATATATATATATATATATATATATATATATATATATATATATATATAAATAAATATATATTTTTTTTTTTTTTTTTGTCAATTAGTCTAGCACATTTGTATTATGTAATGTTTAATATATAAAACATTATTTTATAATGTTTAGTATATATATATATATAATTTATTTTATTTTTTTTATTATTTTTTTTTGTATATATATATATATATATATATATATATATATATATATATTAGGGGTGTAATGGTACATGTATTCGTACCAAACCATTTCGGTACAGGGCTTTCGGTTCGGTGCACGGTTTCCGAGTGCAATCTTTAACAGTTAACAGTCGGTTTGTTTTAAGCGCGTAACACACTTCAATCCGAGTTCCCTCACAAACATATTAAGTATTCAGTCCATTTTCTCACAAAATTCAAAAGATGAATGCCGTTTTGACTAGGGGTGTGCATTGGCACTGCCCTCACAATTCGATTACGATTCACCAGGTAACGATTCGATTCAATTCGATTCTACGATGTATTGCGATGCATCAAAATTCTACTGCACACAACAAGGCAAATTTTTAATCAGTCATGAGGCAATACAAGGAGTCAGATATTGAACAACAGATTTTATTGGCTGCTATGTGTGTATTATCACTCTCCTGTATCTTTGACATAAATGTCATTAAATAAAATAAAATTGAATGGTATAGGGTATTGGATATGGCATTTTCAAACCTGAAAAAGAAAACATAAATCACTGCTTTCAGTGCTTTGAATGAGAAATGTTTCTCTTCGCTCTGCTTTAGAACCATTTGAAATTATATAGAGCAATAATAACCAACTAAGCCAACTTTTTCCAGCAGTGAACACAGAGCTTTTTACTGTGTGTAAAAAAACACTTAAGACAGGGCACTTCATGAACTCCTGTGCAAATATTAATCCGTAATTACAGTCACACTATTGTAACAACAACCACCACCCAGGCACCCAGCAATAAAAATATTCAGTGCAACACACACAGTAACGTTGACACTAGGGACTCGTCAATTCTCGTGCTTGATTTTAGTGTGGCAGGCGCGTTAGCAGGGCGTAAGCAGCGCATATTTTTTTCGGCGCCCATGTTAACAGATTAGAGCATTCACATCGCACGCAGAGGCGGCGCGGCAGCTCATCGCATCGCAGGAGCAGAAGCAGCAGTGCCGCGATCGTTTCGGCGCCGAGTCTATTTTTGCCGCGCTGCTCACGCTGATTTAAAGCCACAGTGGATTGTTCTTGATCAAAACTGACCAGATTAACATGGAAAATAACAAATTTCACCATGAAATCATGTAGTGAAGTGCCCCGTGTGTTTCACAATCACAGCATATGCTGCCCATCATAAATCAAAGCACGAGACAGGAAAATGTGACATAATGTTCAATATTTGTCTGTATTTGCAATATCTGCGCGCGAGACAAACGCTGCCAGTGTGAATCCACAATGGGGGCGCGGGCTCCCGCTCTCCACACCCACCGCTCCTGCCCTGCTAACGCGTGCGGTGTGAAGCCGGCGTCAGAATCCGAAATGTGCAGATGTCCGCTTTCCAAGCTTTGGGTGCGTTTTTAATTACCCGTCTATCGTGGTCATCTCCCTCCGCCTCAGCAATCTTGATTGTTGTTGTTATGACCCTGGAAGTAATTGAAACTTCACAACTTTATTGTTCAACTCAAGGCCAGAAAATAAACGGTGACATAATCGATTATGGCACTTTGCCGCATCGATGCTGAATCGTGCATGCCCCGCATTGCGATGCATCGCTGAATCGATTATTGTTGACACCACTAGTTTTGACGCTCTTTAATGTAGTGTGACTGATCACTGATCATCTGTGAACGTGATCGATCATCTCTTCCTAAAGAAAGAATAGACATATGAATGAACATCTGAAGGCATGTCGAGGATGCATTACAATTTACTGTCACGTATCATATGTGGTGTAATCACTCAATCAGTGTTTCAACGGCGGAAAGCCCTCAATATAACTGCTTGTAAACATGTAGCATCACATTTACCTCAGGCAGTCATTCAGTGTCCACAGAATTTCATTCACAAGAGAAATCAACTCTTTCACTGAATATATGCACTTTATTAGCCCATATATATTTATTATATTCTACTTAACCTGTTAGTGTCTTGATTATTTCATTTAGGTTAGGTTTAAATAAACCTGTCACGAAAATGAAAGACACTGTGTGTAAAGTAACAACTGTTTACATATGCATTAACAACTGTAACAACTGTTTACATATGCATTCTGCACTACCATATCTTAACTGGATTATGCTCATTTGCACTGCCGACTGTATTTATAGTACCACTGTTTACATTTGCATTTTGCACCGTACTTCTAACTGTAATATGCAACCACTTTCCACTGCACTTTTACACTTTTTTTCAGATAGCTCTGTCCATAATTTATTGCACTACCTAAAGCCACTGCTATATTCCTCATCTTAGCCTAACATATTATTGTATACCTCTATCTGTAAAATTCTGTTTAAAGTAATAGCCATCTGTATATTATATTCATAGTACATATTCACCTGTAAATTATGTTTATAGTAATAGCCATCTGTATATTTATTCACTGTATATATTCACCTGTAAATTCAGTTCTGTTTATAGTAATAACCATCTCTCTATTTATACATATTTATATCATATATTTATATTCAGTACATATCCATGTCCTGCACTTACGCAACCATTGTACAGGGAGTGCAGAATTATTAGGCAAGTTGTATTTTTGAGGATTAATTTTACAACATTAATAATTAAACAACAACCATGTTGTCAATGAACACAAAAAATTCATTAATATCAAAGCTGAATATTTTTGGAAGTAGTTTTTAGTTTTAGCTATTTTAGGGGGATATCTGTGTGTGCAGGTGACTATTACTGTGCATAATTATTAGGCAACTTAACAAAAAACAAATGTATACCCATTTCAATTATTTATTTTTACCAGTGAAACCAATATAACATCTCAACATTCACAAATATACATTTCTGACATTCAAAAACCAAACAAAAACAAATCAGTGACCAATATAGCCACCTTTCTTTGCAAGGACACTCAAAAGCCTGCCATCCATGGATTCTGTCAGTGTTTTGATCTGTTCACCATCAACATTGCGTGCAGCAGCAACCACAGCCTCCCAGACACTGTTCAGAGAGGTGTACTGTTTTCCCTCCTTGTAAATCGCACATTTGATGATGGACCACAGGTTCTCAATGGGGTTCAGATCAGGTGAACAAGGAGGCCATATCATTAGATTTTCTTCTTTTATACCCTTTCTTGCCAGCCACGCTGTGGAGTACTTGGACGCGTGTGATGGAGCATTGTCCTGCATGAAAATCATGTTTTTCTTGAAGGATGCAGACTTCTTCCTGTACCACTGCTTGAAGAAGGTGTCTTCCAGAAACTGGCAGTAGGACTGGGAGTTGAGCTTGACTCCATCCTCAACCCGAAAAGGCCCCACAAGCTCATCTTTGATGATACCGGCCCAAACCAGTACTCCACCTCCACCTTGCTGGCGTCTGAGTCGGACTGGAGCTCTCTGCCCTTTACCAATCCAGCCACGGGCCCATCCATCTGGCCCATCAAGACTCACTCTCATTTCATCAGTCCATAAAACCTTAGAAAAATCAGTTTTGAGATATTTCTTGGCCCAGTCTTGACGTTTCAGCTTGTGTGTCTTGTTCAGTGGTGGTCGACTTTCTGCCTTTCTTACCTTGGCCATGTCTCTGAGTATTGCACACCTTGTGCTTTTGGGCACTCCAGTGATGTTGCAGCTCTGAAATATGGCCAAACTGGTGGCAAGTGGCATCTTGGCAGCTGCACGCTTGACTTTTCTCAGTTCACGGGCAGTTATTTTGCGCCTTGGTTTTTCCACACGCTTCTTGCAACCCTGTTGACTATTTTGAATGAAACGCTTGATTGTTCGATGATCACGCTTCAGAAGCTTGGCTATTTTAAGACTGCTGCATCCCTCTGCAATATATCTCACTATTTTTGACTTTTCTGAGCCTGTCAAGTCCTTCTTTTGACCCATTTTGCCAAAGGAAAGGAAGTTGCCTAATAATTATGCACACCTGATATAGGGTGTTGATGTCATTAGACCACACCCCTTCTCATTACAGAGATGCACATCACCTAATATGCTTAATTGGTAGTAGGCTTTCCAGCCTATACAGCTTGGAGTAAGACAACATGCATAACGAGGATGATGTGGTCAAAATACTCATTTGCCTAATAATTCTGCACTCCCTGTATATCCTGCACTTGCTGCTATTGCACTTCTAGTGAACCCGTACCGAGACTTCAAAACCAATATATATATATATATATATATATACACACACAGATTTTTATTTTTTTTATTTTTTTTCTTCTTCTACAGGACTGTATTGAATTTTACTGTTGTGTCTGAGACTAGCAGCGGGAACTAATAGATTATTACTGATCTACAGCGATAATCATGGGTTAGTTAGACAACAGGTCATAAAATGTGACATAAGTGTCATAACTCTCAGTACACACATTTGAGGGGTTAACAAGCTGACCCCTGGGACTCGTTCAAATGTATTTATTGTTAGGATGGATAACAATAGTAATTAATTTACCTCGACGGAAATGCTTTCAAATTGGAATAAAAAAATGGAATAAGTTTTAACATATAAAGATGCTGTGATGGTGGATGTAGACTATTGATCCACTTTGATCGCTCTCCCCATCATTTCCTTCCATTCTACTTCATTTAGAGATATTTTGATATAAGCAAGGTCACAAGGAGGAGCTGAGGAATTTGCACTTGCACACACACGTTGGGTTTCATGTTTTATGGGGACATTCCCTATATATAATGATATTATACTGTACAAACCATATAATCTTTCCCCTAAACCTACGTTTAAAAAAAACTAAAAAACACATCACTTAATTTGTACTGTAAGGCGTTTTCCTTATGGAGACGCGGGGTGGGGTGGGGGTCCCTACCAGGAGACAAGGATTTCGGATTTTGCAATCACACACACACACACACACACGCGCACACTTCGCCTAGGACTGCAGAGGGAGGAACACCAAATCACGTCAACAAAGGAGAAAGAGATGAAACATCCTCCCTGGAAAAGTGAAAAAAGAAACTGTAAACACTTTCCTCTGACTGCACCAGGAAACAAGGACAAAATCACGCAACGTAATTATATCTAATCTGCATGATGGCTGTCTGGGTCTCATTACAGGGCTTTGAGCACAGGCTTAATTGCCTTTGTTAAAATTAATCTGTTATGATAATAGGCTAATAGCAATGCAAGTAAATGAGAACGTAGCTAACTTTCGAACAGATACGGAAAACTTCAGAACATCTTCATGCTTCACTGAAGTGAATTTGACATTTAACTTTTTAAAACCAATCAAGGAATCTTGCACCATAAGCACGTGTAATTATGACCACCCTCTCACTGACCCTTACAACCCATCTGCACAGGACACAAGCATCGTGATAAAAGAAGAAGGAGCCAATTATAATTAATAACACGTATAATGTCGACAACAGTAAACTGCCCCATTCTAGCATACTTCATGTTTGAGCTAGTTCCAGCAACAGGGCAACAGGATTTGGAAAGTTCCCTTTGACGTATCAAGTGTAAGCAGCCTCAAGCTATTGACAACAGACATGCCCTGCGAAGACACCGTGTTAGAATTAACAGGCAGCTTTTTACTAATGTAGCTTTAAGAAAATCTATATGCAAATTAACTCCATTATGATTGCAATCGAACTGCATTAGTAGCCGCGTGTGAAGTGGGTAAAGGTTCAGTCACATTTACTGATGTTCAGCGAATTTTCGCAGGCAAAATCCAGTCATTCCAATAAGAATTCAAACGATCAGGAATTTTGTGTGAGGGCAAAAGATTTTCCCATGCAGATTTCGCAACTAGGAATTGGGAAACAGCTCTATTTCTGCTGTTCCATAAATGTTACCTACTGGCATACACTGGATTTACATATTCAGTTTGTTCAGAACAACATTTGAACAAATGCCTCGCATCAAAAAAGCTGGCCGAAGCCTGTCTTTATGCAAATGAATCCGTTGAACGTGACGCGACTATCCAATAGAATTAGAGCACATGGAGACTGAGGGAAGTGGATCTGTACTGTCAGTTTTGCCACGTTCATTTCATCAGGTGGAAAGCACTAATTGCTAATGGGGGTGTTTTCAGAGCAGTCCTGTTTCACAGACAGTCTGTCTTCAGAACACCCCGAAGTTTTCACTTCTTTTGGATTAGCCCAACCCACTGGAGAAGAGAGACAGATTGAAGTAGGCTAATTTGCTGTATTTATTTAAAGGGGTGGTAAACCACAATTTCACTTTTCTAACTTTATCTAGTGTGTAATGTTGCTGTTTGAGCATAAACAACATCTGCAAAGTTACAACGTTCAAAGTTTAAAGCAAAGGGAGATATTTGCTTTTAAAGAAATCAATTTCTAAGGACGACAGCAAACGGCCGCTAGGGACTACTACACATTCCTCCAGGGTCTCTGACATCACCAGCCCCAATATTTACATAAACCCCTCCTCTGAGAATATGAAATAAGGGGGGGCGAGGCCATTTTGTATCACCGCGGGGAATAGTTGTTTTGGTAGGCTAGTTAGTAGGCTGGAGTGTTGTTGCCAATGCCGACGAAACGCTGTTATTTTCATCCGGATTGCAGGTCCACTTTGTTCAGCCTTCCTAGGGACGGGGGTGCGTTGCAGTGCGTTTAACATACAACGTTATATGCATGCGTGTATGAGACAGAGGGGAACACAGTCGCATTTGCAGCAGATATATGCTGCCCATCATAAATCAAAGCACGAGACAGACAGGAGTTGGAGGAGAAGACCGGAAAATGTGACATAATGGACAATATTCGTCTGTATTTGCAATACACGAGCCGCGGTTCAGCTGCGTGAGACAAACACTGCCAGTGTGAATGCACAATGGGCGCGCGCGGCTCCCGCTGCACATTTCACGGAGGAAAGCTTCCACAATCTTCACGAGTTCAATACAGGATTCACACAACGGCTTGTCCTTAAAGATGGATTTAAAAACAGAAGCTGTTTACGGGCCACAACCTGTAAGTATGCTTTATTTTTTGTCGATGTGTTTTCCTGTAATAGTTCGTATTGTTAATTGTACGTTGTAGCAAGGAAGTAAACAGATGACAACACTCATTTGGCTCTGCAAACCAGTTTGTTAAATGCTCATTCATACTTAACGTTATCCGACAAACACCTAACATTACAAACTTTTTAAAATCTCAACAGCAAACTTGGCATTAGTGTAAATTATTCTTTGATTAGAGCTTTTATGTATTGTTTATCTACAGGCATGCTAAACATGGTTCTGTGTTTGATTTGGATACTATAGTAAAGCCAATGTTTAGTGTTCGTTCTTGCGACAGATATTTGGCAAATCATTCTAAAAATGCAAAAGTAACAGTGCCATTCAGTAGCGATCACTACAGATCCGCAGTCAGGTTCTGCTTGATCATCTTCACTAATATTGTCTGGGTCTGATTCGGGCTTAAATTGGTATGGTTTTATTGACGCCATTGTTTCTAATACTACCCAAAGCACAGTCTACCGGTAAAGGATTCAGACAAACGTGCACTAGGCGGTTAGCGAATCACAACACACTGGGCCAGCTAACCAATCTGAGCCCATTGCGTATTTTTGAGGGACTGGCTTCATACAACCCGGAAACCATCAGACCGTTTTTACAAGGAGGGACAGAGCAGTAAAGAATAATGGTAAAAAAATATATGAAAAATAATGCAATTTTTTAAAACGAAGCATGAACACATGTTACAGTGCACCCCACAAACACAATCAAGCCTTCGAAAGAATGTGTTTTACCACCCCTTTAATTGTGAGAGCGTTTTTTCTGCTCTTGATCTGGTTGTTTAATAACTATTCCTTTTTTTTATTAAAGTGGACGTACATTTTGTGTTTAAGAGTAAAAGCTTTAAGTTAATGGTCTATTCATGTCTATAATTCGTGAAATTATAGTGTCTGTCAGTTATTATAATACATATGACAAAAACAATTGTCTAAATTATGTTGCATAGTCCTCAAAAGTTCTTGTGATGATATTACTAGTTGACAACATAGTACTATATTTTCGGAAATCATAGGCTATGATATTGTGCAGGTGCACGTGATGCAACGCTGTCAGAGCCGACAGACTCGTGTGTCAGACTTATTTCAGTGCAAAATAATCAGGTCAAAAACGATTTAATATACTGCAAATAGCCTACTAGTATTTTTATGTTTATTTATAATTAATTTAGGCAGACAACAAGGCTACCAAGTACCGCGCACAGTGCACAGCTAATTCATTTAACGTTTTTTTTTTTCTCCCTAATGTCATTTTTAGTCGAAAATTTCAGGGCTTCAGTCGACCAAGATTTTCTTTGGTTGATTACAGCCCTAGTTGCTAGCATGAATTAACATGTTGCTAACAAGTTCTAACACATTGCTA
Source organism: Romanogobio albipinnatus (assembly GCA_023566225.1). NCBI lineage: Eukaryota > Metazoa > Chordata > Actinopteri > Cypriniformes > Gobionidae > Romanogobio > Romanogobio albipinnatus. The sequence continues at coordinate 39,845,353 of CM042243.1, read as the reverse complement.
ACATGAATAAGCATGTTGTTAACATGATTTAACATGTTGCTATAGACTGGATGCCAGCCGAACTTAGCCCCGCCCACAACATTTGAGGTTGGGAAGTTCGGTCTGGACTTGCATAGTTGTGGAGCAACTATGCTCAAACCAGAGCTGTTCGGATCAATCAAATTGTCAGGGTGGGTTTTTAAACACGGGCATGCCGCGTTTCAATCGCAAATGTTTTAACATGTTGCTAGCATGATTAACATGTTGCTAGCATGTTGTCCAAGTTTTTTTCCAAGCCCCCCTCATTGACTTTTCATTGACTTTGTCAAGCCAACATAATAATACTATGCGTTATAAAGCCATGTCTGTTTAGTTGGAAAAGCAGCAAGGAAAATGTTACCCCCATGACGTCAATTAAATAGGTTTGTTTCTTCAGGAAGTAATCCTCAAAGGAAATGACTAAGCAGTGAAAACTAATGAACCCTTACCTAATGCAGTTCTTACCTAAATGAAACAACAGATGAGTCTGTGATTGGCAGCCTAACATAGTGCCTCCTAAATCCTGACTCTGACTAATCCAAAAAAATAGGTCGTCATGGTCTAGTTTTGGAAGCAGGATGCAGTCAAATATGGAGGAAGGAAAGCGAGAGATGCAGAGGCAGAGGGAGAGGGAGAAGGAGAGAGCTAGCCTGAAGTGTGAGTGTGTGTGGGAGATTCTGACCTAAAGCATTGCATATTGCACAGCAGAGATAAGAGCATTAACAGACATAACATGGGGAAAAAAACAGGCTGATATATACAACAGTTGCATTATAAAAAATGCATATTAGTCAGGGAAATGTGGTTTTGAGTTTCGGAGTGAACACATGCACACACACACACACACAAATTAATTAAAATAATAAAACAATTAAAATTAAAAACAAATAATTTTAAATAAATATTTTTTTTTAATATTTTTGCACTGTGACTATAATATGCCTAAATTGTAAACTATTCATACTTGGTAGCATTTGTATTTCTTTAATTTATGATTTATAAATAAATACATTAAAAAAAAATGGTGTGTAAGTGTTAAATAAGTCTGTAAATAAACTGTGTAAGTGTTAAGTAAATAAATAAATACAAACCAACTTGCAAACAAACTTGCTGCATGTGTAAGTGTTATAAGTTTGTAAGTAATCTTATGTGTAATTGTTACCACTGGTTAAAGTGCATTATACATCATGAACAAGATGAACAACATTAATCTAGGTTAATGATAATTTATTAAATCATACTATTTTCTGGTGTTAATTTATGTTTTTTCATAATACATCATTAAATGTATGAATTTAAAGAACTTAAAAGTTAAAAGTATAGGTATAGTATATTAGCATAACAATTACTGAATCAAATATCAATTAAATAAATCATTGCATTATTAAAAATCTAATAAGAAACACTGAAACTATTAAATAAATGAACACGATGCAACAAATGTTAATGGTATTATAGTATTTTGTTTATTATTTCTTTATTTTAGGGTAACGTTGACCTATATTCATGAGATTCAACCGTGGGGAACTCGCCAGATGAAAACTGGAAATCTTTTTAGAGAGAGTCTCGCTATTGACTAAATGGTGGAAGACACGGCCGCATGTACTGCAACTGACATGAAATGGAGCAAAAGACAGCAAGACTGCTGAAAAGTAATACGGAGAAGAACGAAAATGTGTATCCATGGCAACGCATACAACCCTTTCTCCAGAAGGGTGACTCACCCGCAGGTAGAGGCAGAGACAAAAGAGGTTAAAGGGGCTTGCTTGAGGAGAATCCCTGTTTTGTTTTTATGTTTTTATTATCTCGATCCTATTGAAGAGTCAAACAGAACTGCATTAATTCACAGTCATTTATGTCAGCCTCAAACAGCTAATCAAACAATGACATGTCAGTCAGACTAAAGGGTGTCAATCAACCTGCCCTGGATACAGGAAGGAGGTGTCCTATTCAAAGTCTACTGTGTCTTAGTGCATTAGTGTCCTAGCACGTGTCTGTATATTTAGTGAAAACTACAGTAATTTATTTATTAATTAATCAGTCATGAATAAGTTATGACTTTGATGTTGAGATGGCAATTACTGATGCTTCTGCTCAATTTGCCATTGTCAAAATGTGAATGTCAAGAAAAGATATGGACTAAGACATTTTATAGGGTCTCAGCCAATACAAATCTCATCTTATATTTCCACATTTGTCATAACTGGAAAACGACGGTCAAGTAATTCCATGCAGTGTCATATGTATACTGTACATTTGGGCAAAATTAGTATTTTCACAATAGTAGAAGACTAGCATGCTAACATTCTTGTACATGATCTCGTGCTTTTCTTCTCAAAGATAAAGACTGAATGTTTTATTGGTAGATAGAGGTGCCATGTGCATCAGACAGCAAAAGAGAATTCAGAGTGTATGTGAAAGGTCCGTTTTAAAAAGAGGCAAGGTCATGGCCACTATTTAAAGGTCCCGTTCTTCGTGTTCTTTTGAAGCCTTGATTGTGTTTACAGTGTGCAATATAACATGTGTTCATGTTTCGCGTGTAAAAAAACAAAAACAAAAAAAACAAACACCGTATTTTTAACACAATGTACTTATCTGTATACCGCTGTTTTCACTCTCCTAAAAACGGCTGATGACTTCCTTTATTCTATGAAGTCCCTCCTTCAGAAATACGTAACGAGTTCTGATTGTGCCAGCGGTTCCCGTGTTGGGATTTGACCGCATCTTAGCAAACGTGGCACGGTTCCTGTGTTGTGATTCGACAGCAGCTCAGCGCACGTGGAGAGGTCACGCCTCTTAACGGGAGATGTATGCGCATAATGATCTCTACAGCGTCCCTGGGAAAGCCAAACAAAGGTGATTTGACTCCGGGATGAAAATAACAGCGTCTCAACGACATGGCGACAAACACACTCAAACGCAACGCTTCCTTTTCTCCACGCGACCGTCCTCTTCTCCACGTGGGACAGCAACAAGACCACGCCCCCTTTTTTCGCGTAGTCTTGTGGGCGGAGGTTAGTCTGTTCTACTGTTCTACTGACGTCATTTATGAAGGAAGTGCCAGGATGTAGTCCAAGCCAGCCGTTCGCTGTAGGCTTTGAAAGGGAACTTCTGTTAAATAAAATATCTCGCTTGGCATTGAACTTTGAGCTTTATAATTTTACAGGTATTATTTATGCTCTAACAGCAACATTACACACTAACTAAAGTTTGAACAATGGGATCACGAAGAACGGGACCTTTAAGGGATCTTCAGACTCTCAAATGGAAAATGTGTGCGAGTCAGAAAGGATCACGTCTTCATGCAGTTAATTAAGTCTTCACATTATCTCTGCCGTGCGTGAGCTCTGCACAAACTGACTTGCATACTTTTATGCAAATGAGGCCTACTTTCAGAAATATTCATTCATACAGCACCAAGTAGTTCACATACACGCACATTAAATCTGTTGTGAGTACTATCAAAGAGAATGCTTCAAAGCGCAACGGCACAGTTCACATGCAGATGCTCAAACACACTTTCTCCCACAAACACACAAACAAACAGACACAAAGTGGGAGATTATGTAGCTGGTTTACATTCAGAAATATTGACCTCAATTTTGCGAAATATCACACATTCCTTTTCTGTCAATTTATGACATCCTGTATTGTAATGCCTAAAAATGAAAATTGTAAGGGGCCAACCACAGAATGCATTTTTGCATTCCACTGGGCTGCTTTTACATTGTTTTTCTATGTAAACTTGCCCTAGTTGGATAAGTTTGATATCTTTGCAGCATCATGGGAAAGATGCGTCATTGCAATTAAAAGTTACTTAAAGGAAAACTCCGGTGAAAAATTTACTTTATAAAGTCAATTAAAAAGTAAATTTATAAAATACTTTATAAAGACAGTACATTACGCGGATACAGACAGGAGCCATCTTGGAAAACAGTCACGACAAGTCGAGCCACGGTTGAATAATCCGCCATCTCTTTAGTGTGTATCATTTGGAAGCACTAGTTTCGGTTGCGTTCAGATTTTTAAGAATTGTTTTTTTTTTGTTTTTTTTTCTCTGTTGCGTTCAGTGCTTTCTTCCGGAAACAACGAACCATATGAGATTCCAAGTCACAGTTCATCACTTAGCACAGCGCTCATGGCTCGACTTGTCGTGACTGTTTTCCAAGATGGCTCCTGTCTGTATCCGCGTAATGTACTGTCTTTATAAAGTATCTTCTTATTAAACTGTTTGTACACTTACAAAGTTCTCAATGCTTCGGTTTGCATGTAGGGACACACATTATGCTACCGTGTTAGTGTGAGGCTATTTTGAGCCTTGTTAGTGGTATTAACTAGCGATTTAATTTTACTTATTCTATGCCCCATATACTAGCGTTATAAGTAGTGGTGGGCCGTTATCGGCGTTAACATGCTGCGTGAGACTCTTATTGGGCGATTAAAAAAAAATATCGCCGTTAATCTATTCTCAAAGTTGGGTTGGGAGCTGGGTCTATACTACGCAAGCTATGATGACTTTCACCTTGATATTTTAGCGTGGATGTATACCTAGCTGAATTGCACTGTAGGGGGCGAGAGAACGAGTCTTCGAACCTGTGTGTATGCCTACTAGTGTTGTCAAAAATATCCATATTTCGCCATGTATAGATACTGAAATGAGATTGAGATGAGATTCAAGTTTATTGTCATTACACATGTACAAGTACAATGTGTTCAGATACAAAATATCTGAAACAATACGATACTCATTTTCTACAGTATCGATATCAGCTGAGCTCTCCTCTCCGACCGACAGCGAGTGACACGCACCCGCCTCCTCTCATTCAGTCCGTTTAATCCTCTGAACATTGCGAACGGGTGTTCTGCTGGACTTTTTTTAGTATTGGTGTGACCGGTCTGAATTTCCCGCGGGATTGAACATAACGTTAATTCTACTAATTCCCGCAGATTTTGCGCTCGAATCTGAAGCGCACACACATATACTGCCGCCTCTGACATACAAGTGCAAAAATGAGCTCCTTTTTCCATTTTATTAATGGTCAAATACACTCAAAAATGTCTCAATGCCCATCTTGGTGAGTTTTAGCGTAAACACAGTCATAACCAGCTCACAGGAACAGTGTTTGGATATGTGTGCGTCAGGTCTTAAAGGGACAGAAGTTATTTATTATCCAAACTACAAAAAGACAAACGATCACTTACGAGCACACATATTCTGAATGCCTTCGGCAGAATTTAAATAAGCCATTTTAATCTAGATTAATCTAGATTAATTTTGGAATTCATCTAGATTAATCTAGATTTTTTTAAAAACTAATCTATGCCTACCACTAGTTATAAGCTAATCTGTTTTTAGAGATAAAACTCTTTACATTCGATTTTCATGAAAACGCATCCCAGAGAACGTTAACCATGTGTTAATTACCCCTAGGTTCATTTTTCACCGTCCTTTCAGTTGTCCTTTAAAGATGTCAAATAAATCTCTGACGTCCCCAGAGTGTGTATGTGAAGTTTTAGCTCAAAATAGCCCACACAATTTTTTAATAGCATGTTAAACGTGTCACTTTTTTCACAACCGTTTTTGTGCGTGTGCCTTTAAATGTAAATGAGCTGCTGCTCCCGGGCCCACTTTCAAGAAGAGGGAGGAGCTTCAAAAGTTTGTGTTAGCAGCTCAGATTACCTCACGCAGACACACACTGAAAAGGTCAAAAACTGCTCAGCCTTTTATGTACAAACCAGAGTCGACAATGATGGAGAGACTCAAGAAGAAGTGACAACATGTAGAATGCAACAGGATGTTTCTGAATGGTTAGTTTGGTGAATTTATGTAGCTGATGTGGAGATAAATATCTTTAAGTCATTGATTGCATATTCTGTCATGATCAAATATATCGCTCATGTGGTAACTTTTGTAAGATGCTTACAGAGTCGAGAATACATGCTGCATGAAGATAGAACAGGTTAGTTTAGTTTAATTACGGTTATAATGTCACTAACCCACAAATAAGCTTGTTGTAGTCCCTACCAGCCGTTTGTTGTAGTCCTTAAAAAGCAATTTCTTTAAAAGAAAATCTCACTTTGCTTTGAACTTTGAGCGTCGCAACTTTGCAGATGTTGTTTATGCTCAAACAGCAACATTGCACACCAAGATTTTTGAGCCAAATGAATTTGAATGCAGCGTCCAGAAAATGTTTTAATTTAAAACTGACAATTAAGTGTTTGAAGTGCACAATCACACCGGTGTGATTAGAATGTTCAGTGCATCACATTATCAACTGATGAATTCAAATCTACGTTCAGGTAGTTGAGAAATAAGCAGGAAAAAAAGCTTTTTTTTTTGGTAAAACACCACTTTTGAAACAAAACAAAAAAAAAGCATATTGTCATGTAGTGTGAAGTCCGATGTTTGAGAAAATATAAGGGGTCACTAACTTTGTTGATTCTTTCACCGTGTTTTTATTTTTTATTTTTACTGAAATGTGTCCTGTGGTGTGACAGAAAGAATTAGGAATATAGGGGTGTCACACCAAAGGACAACAGAAATGAACACTTTTATAGTGGTTAAAAAAAAAAAAGTTAAATATTTGACCAACTCTGAGACAAAATTTTACCATGTGCACATTTCATGGGCTTCACAGTAACATGACCTCGAATGGGGTCCTTCAACTAATTAAACTTGTCAGTGGCCCGATTTAATATCACACCGGAGGACATGGTGTTCAGTGAAAAAAAAAAAATATCAAGTTCCTTTGCTTTTAGAAATATATGTATTATTATTTTTTTTTGTCATTTACTAAAATAGACACTTTTAAAATTACACCCTTTGGTATTTATTAACCTTTGTTAGGCTTTTCTTTTTAATTTATGAAAGTTATAATTTATTGAACCATGCTTGAGAGTCACACCATAGGACTATTTTGAGATTTGGCTCAAATTTAAATTTAAAAATCTATAGACAAAGCAGTTTTTATATCAACAGGTCCATGTAAGACAAAGAAATGTTTAACCATTTACTCAATTTCAAACGATGACAAATGCCCGTTTTGTTGAGTATTCTCTTAAGAGCAGTTTTAAATGAGTTAAATAACGTCTAAAATGAACGTAAAGAGTTGAACTTAATGAGATGCGCGTGACAGCGCTTCAGATCCGCGTCATGTTCGGCAGCGGCAGATCATAAAGTGACAGTAGCCTAATAAACCAGTTGTGGGGATGTCTCTCATTAATGTTAAATCAAAGAACAAAGGTAACAGAGAAAATTGTAGCTTTAATCATTATTTAAGGATTAGTTCACTTCAAAATGAAAATTTCCTGATAAATGACTCACCTCCATGCCAAGATGTTCATGGCTTTCTTTCTCGTGCAAAGACTAATACAAACATCCTTTAGAAAAAAAAACTGGTTAAACAACGATGTCGGACGATTATTATTATTTTTTTTTGGTAAAGGCCGTTTGTATTAGTCTTCACACGTTCGCTTGGGGCGGTACTTCACCCTACGTCTAGCGTGACCTTTCCGACGTGATTGCGCAATCCATGGCACGTCGCACAGCAGCATAAGATGAGCAATTTAGGTTAAACAGTACATAAACTTTATTTTTTCTTAAAAATTACAGATGGTTTTGCTAAAGAAGACCATATTCCTTGTCTGGGATCGTGCAGAGCCTTTGAAGCCCTACGAAGCCCTGCATTGATTTGGACCTTCAACTTGTCGGTTGCAATTGAAGTACATTGTGAAAAAAAATCCTAGAATGTTTTCCTCAAAAACTTTTGACTGAAGAAAGGAAGACATGAACATCTTGGATGAGATGGGGGTGAGTAAATTATCAGGAAATGTTCATTTTAAAGTGAACTAATCCTTTAATCTATGTTTAATTTATAATTTTTGCAGTTAAGACTGTAAAAAGTGTTTGATAACAATTATTTAATAATAATTTATTTATATTTCTTACCTGTTAGACCACAGGCCACAGGAATATATGACATTTATTATGGGTTCATGTGAGGATTGTTTTAAGATCACTTAAATAAAAAGTTGTTATTTTCCTATCAAAAGTTGAAACTGATAGCTTTCAAATATACTGTAATGTTGACTGTCTATCGATGTATAAAAAAAAATGTTTCAATCAAATTCATCAAACATCAGTAGCAGTATTAGTATCAGTGATACTGGCCTTCATTCATAAAAAGATGACATTATTAAAAATAGTATTTAAAATATAATGTCTTAAAGTTCTACATTAATTTGGAGAAGAATTGTGAAACTATTACAATATAAAAAAATCCAATGTTTTTAATCCCGATTAATTACAGAACAATTAATTAGTGTGATTAATTTGTTGTTGTTTTTAATCGATTGACAGCACTACTTATATTACATCTTGTGAAAAAGGGCATAGTAGATCACATTAAGTGGAGAAGAGAAGGCGAAACATTATATCATAGATAATATTTCATATATGAAACACATTGAACTAGATCTCTGCATCCAATCTGGATGTAGTTAAAAGAAATGAATGCAGGCAATGTGTGTATACATGTCTGTAGTAGTAGTAATAGTAAAGTGTATTTTTTTGCAGTATTCCTAAAGGAGGTCTGTGATTGAAGTAAGCTGGCAGGCGCACATGGTTTGCTGCTTCACGCTCCAATGAAAATCAGGTCGAAAGCGGTCTGGAGTCAGACACACGCACTGAAAAAGTAGAGCAGGCTTAGCTGGTGTCTCCGCGGCGCACATTTCACAATAACAAGATGATCGTTTTCTTATAGATCTCAATGTGTATTTTCCATTGATATATGAGATCGTGATCTGTATTGTCACCTGAGGTGTAAATGCAGGAAATGTGGCTTCATGCGTGAGCTGGCATAGCTTCCATACTCTCTTGATAATAATGAAATGATTCCGTCATTAATATGAAGGATGAAGGCGCTCACTGGATGAGAAACAGCTTGTGTAGGAATCTTTGTAAATGGGTTTAGATTGAAGGGGGCGAATATCATCCCCTGGCATGTTCCTTTTAGATTCTCTTCTGAGATAAACACACTGATTCATAGTCTGTTTACACCCCAAGGCTCCTAATTTGTGGAGGATATGCTGTTCTGTTCAATGACAAATTAATGGTATAAATGTCCCACGTCCTTATAAGTCAATTTTAGATTATATTAAGATGCTCTGTTTTCCTGCAGTGCACCATAGCCGTGTTTAAAGGCGATTTTCAGTTGTATGCTTCAATTGCAGTTGCATGATCTGAGGGAGGCGATGCACAACTCAATAGCCTACTAATGGTCTTTCCAATTCTCCGACAACATCCGACAAGTTTGGCATTATTGCTGACAGTCAAATCTCATTCAAACTTTTTCCTTGCAAAGCCACAAATCTCAAACTATATTTATAGTGATTTTAACTTACAAGGGGGGGTTCACGGAGGGGCCCGATATTTGCCGCCAAATTTGTTCCAGGAAGTTTGAGAGAAATGTCACAAGCAGGGATGAAGTCTCTCTCTTCCATTCTTGAACAGTGTCATTCAAAGATAAAGAGGGTGAGATTTCTGCCAAAACAATTGGTTGGTGTAACATCTACCGCAAAGCTGTCAAATCGGCCACCTTAAAATTTGCAGCAATATTTTTACATTTTATGCAAAAAAAAGTAAAGCGCACATTTGAGAAATATGACCCAAATATGTGTGGCCTATCAGTGCCCATAGCAAACAGGCTACATCTGCATGCTGTGCTGTACTGGCGTCAATAGGCAGAAATAATCTTGAGCTTCTTCTCTCCACTCTAACATTTGGAGAAGAAATTCTCCTTAGGAAAGATGCGCTTTGAAGTCACTGCGCTAAAAATAGCCCAGATATCCCTGTTACTTTGAGTTTTCACTGTCACGCACACAGACTGAGCTTTTGACTGACATAACGGTGGAAAGAGCAAAAGTGACACACTTGTGTTTTAACTGTCTGTGAATCCAAGGGGGAGTCGATATAAGTGTTCTAGTTAAGGCAGCACAATATAACAAAAACACCAAATTCACAATATGGCTTAGTGTGATTATCAAATCGTAAATCTGCTCCACATTTTGCTTATAACATGCAATGCAATGTGTGCCAACTGTTTTACCAGATTTGTACTGAGAAGCATTAATGAACCGGTTGCCAATAAAAAAAGAAGCTTTAAAAGCTCACTGCAGATTTCCACCAGAATAAAAGGTTGATGGATTTAACATTTGAGATAAAGACATAGTAGTAAAAATGTGTATTTTTGATTTTAAGAGTAATGTTTACAGTACAATACTATTATTACAATAGTAATACATTTCAGATTTTATTATTTTTATTTAAAAATAATTACAATAACAATGATTTGATAATTATAATTTGAAGGTCATATCGAATTGGTAAAAAACAATGGTCTATGAAAAGAATTTATGGTTACTGAAATAGGTTTGAGTTGGTTCTTATCGCATAACCAAGTGAGAACTAGGGGTGGGACAAAATATCAATAGGGAAATATATTGTTGTCCTTCTCCATGCAATACGAGAAATCAATATGATATATCAAATATTGATATCGATATTTTAATTAATAAAATAAAGTGCTCTAAATAGATTTCTCTTCTCCCAGCATCACTACTTCGCTCCTCAAGGTTGCGCTCCTATTGTGACCACATAGATTTGTCCAGTTTTTCCCAAACTGGTCAGCCCTAAAGGAATAGTCTTCAGATTTTTTTTTTTTTTACTATGCACTCCCCGACAAAATCACTCCAATCACTGGAGAATTGTTAATTATTTCTTAAAATAGCTACACTATATTGCCAAAAGTTTTGGGACACCTGCCTTTATATGCACATTAACTTTAATGACATCCCATTCTTAATCCGTAGGGTTTAATATGGAGTTTGGCCCACCCTTTGCAGCTATAACAGCTTCAACTCTTCTGGGAAGGCTATCCACAAGGTTTAGGAGTGTGTTTATAGGAATTTTTGACCATTCTTCTAGAAGCGCATTTGTGAGGTCAGGCACTGATGTTGGACGAGAAGGCCTGGCTCGCAGTCTCCGCTCTAATTCATCCCAAAGATGTTCTATCGGGTTGAGGTCAGGACTCTGTGCAGGCCAGTCAAGTTTCTCCAGACCAAACTCGCTCATCCATGTCTTTATGGACCTTGCTTTGGGCACTGGTGCGCAGTCATGCTGGAACAGGAAGTGGCCATCCCCACAAAGTTGGGAGCATGAAATTGTCCAAAATGCCTGGTATGTCTGGTATGCACAATGAAATCAGGCAAGTACCGTTCTCCTGGCAACCGCAAAACCCAGACTTGTCCATCGGATTGCCATGGACGAGTGACAGAGAACTGCGATTCGTAACTCCAGAGAACACGTCTCCACTGCTCTAGAGTTCAGTGGTGGCGTGCTTTACCCCACTGCATCCGACGCTTTGCATTGCACTTGGTGATGTAAGGTTTGGATGCAGCTGCTCGGCCATGGAAACCCATTCCATGAAGCTCTCTACGTACTGTTCTTGAGCTAATCTGAAGGCCACATGAAGTTTGGAGGTCTGTAGCTATTGACTCTGCAGAAAGTTGCCGACTTCTGCACACTGTGCACCTTAGCATGCGCTGACCCCGCTCTGTGATTTTACGTGGCCTACCAATTCATGGCAGAGTTGCTGTTGTTCCCAATTGCTTCCACTTTGTTATAATACCACTAACAGTTGACTGTGGAATATTTAGTAGTGAGGAAATTTCATGAATGGACCCATGACGGTACCACGCTTGAATTCCCTGAGCTCCGAGAGAAACCCATTTTTTCACAAATGTTTGTAGAAGCGTCTGCATGCCTAGATTCTTGATTTTATACACATGGAAGCATGGAAGTGATTGGAACACCTGAATTCAATTATTTGGAGGGGTGTCCCAATACCTTTGGCAATATAGGGTATTTAAGTCATCCATTGAAAATTCCTGTATTTAAAAAACGTCAAAAAACAAAACAAAAAAATTCTCTGATAAAAATTCTCATGCAACTCTAATTCTGCCGTATGAAGTTTTGGGCTTGAAATAATTTAATATAAAAAAGTAATGTTGAAAAAAAAGTTCACGATCAATAAAAAAAAAAAGTCACATTTCAAAAGTAAAAAAGTGTTGCAAACAGTATTTCAACAAAAAAAAAATCTGGTTACAGAAACACTAAGACATTATGTCAGCGTAAGTTAAATCACCTGTGTTTTAGTTTGGAGGATTTGCCGTGTTTGTTTGTGGTAAAGGCAGTGATCTGACATGATTGCGTGCTGGCTGAACACAGCCTGTCTAAAGACACAGGGAAATCCTGATCCTGCCTGGATCTGTCAGCACTGTGGAGGATTACGCTCATCTGATCCGGCATGTCCAACATATGATAGAACTTTACTTTAAGCTGTCTTAGTCGGATTTCCTCCTGCAGGAGAGAAGTGTGTGCAGCTTTTTTTTTTTTTTTACATACAACTGCAACATGTTTATACACGTTTGACTTTAAAAGGTATAGTTGTGTCATCATTTACTATATGGAATTGTTATACACAAAAATACATATAATGAAAAAATATCCCGGTTGCTCTATTCCACATAATGATATCTGAAGCTCCAAAATGCTCCAACTTTGGAGATGCGCCTATGTGTTACTGAAATGTATATATACACACACACACACACACACACACACACACACACACACAAAGGCTGGTCAGGGGTGTGGTGTGTCAGGGAGCTCATTAAATTCTCAATACCCCGGTGAGAGAGAGTGCAGAGAGGTAGGCAGTCATGTTTTACATCTCTTCCATCTTATTTTTTCTGTCATCCTTCAGTACACAAACCTTTTAATCGTATTAAAGAGGGGTGTCACAGATGACACAGTCGAAGAGAAATGACAAGAATTCCCTTTAAAACCGCATTAAAACACTTGACAAGTACATTTTTCATTCCGGTGTTGGCCCTGCAATTCCTGAAGAAAGCTATTTTTGATTTGATATGCCCCTGAATGCAAGATGACTAATTAAGATTTGTATTCTATTTTTCCAGAACAGAAACAACTGTCAACGTGTTTATCTGTTATACTTTTAAGTAAAATGTAAAGCTTTGAAGTACACTCAAAAACTAATAGATATGGGTTAAAAGATTTGATTTGATGGTGTCTGTGTGCGGTGTATTCGTATTGTATCAAATACACTGAAACAAGCATTTTCTGAAAAGCTGCTTTCAAAATCAAATCAAATCACTTTATTTGTCACTCTACCATATGCACAAGTGCAACAGCAGGTGAAATTCTTAGGTGCAGTTCCGAGCAACATAGTACAACATTTAAGCAACAACAGATTACAGATTACTTTTGAAACAATATGCATTGTGAAACGCGTCAAATACATTTGAATTGAATAGAATTGACTTGTATTACTCACCAGCAGTAGCAGCAGCACCATGTCTGCGTGATCGCAGGCACAGGCCAGATGCAGGGCGGTCCAGTGGTCCTCATCCTGCAGGTTGACATTCAGTCCCTTATCTATCAAAATCTCTGCTGCGAACACATTGTCATGGCGGGCACACTGCAGAGACAAAAGCAAAAGAGGATATAGACATGTAGCATTCCCAGTCACAGAGGAGCAATCTAACAGAAATCTCCATAATCCAACAATATTTGGCCAACCTTGGTTTTCATTAAGCAGCCTAGCTGCTTTTGAAGGGATAGTTCACCCAAAAATGAAAATTAGCCCATGATTTACTCACCCTCATCCTAGGTGTATGACATTCTTCTTTTTTAGACAAATACAATTTAAAATACAAATAAAAAGTTATATTAAAAAAAATGTCCTGGCTCTTCCAAGCTTTATAATGGCAACGAATGGCTGTTTCTGTTTTGAAGTTCATAAAAGTGCATCCATCCATCATAAAAGTGCTCCACACGGCTCTGGGGGGGTTAATATATCCATATTTAAAACTTTACAAACTGTAATCTCTAACTTACGCAAACTGTCGTATGCAGGTTCACGAGAGACTGGCGTTCCAGCGCATGACGTAGGACGCTATTTTTTTGTTGTTGAACCAAGTTTTGTTTTGCTCCATCCTCTCCGCTTCTGCATTCGTCACCAGAACTTAAGCTACGCTTGCGTCCTACGTCATGCGCTGAAACGCCAGTCTCTCGTGAACGTGCGTACAACAGTTAGAGGAAGTTAGAGAGTTTTAAATATGGATATTTTTCTTACACAAACCCATTGATTCGCTTCAGAAGGCTTTTACTATTATACATTATATATAATTTTTATCGATTTATAACAAGTGTGGCATTTGACATTTATGGTTGCTGCTGAGTTTGCTGAATAAAGGCTTGAATTTGGGTCTGTTCCTCACATTTGTACAGATTCTAAAGATTTGGCTTAAATCGCACAGATAAAAATGTATTACTTTTATGAATTTATGTTGTGTTCATGGTGTATTTTATGGTTGTAAAATGGCTCTGAAAAACATTAAGTAAAAATGCTTTGATTTGACTTGTAGGTCCAAATACTTTTTGCACCCACTGCAGTTTTAGGAATATTTGATTGAATGTCATCTTCCTCAACTAAACTTAAACCATTTTGCCCCCCCCCAAAAAAACTTTCTGAGAGCTTTAGTGAATAAGTGTTTCAACTCTTTTCAAATATTATTTAGCTAATCTACTATGCATTTAAATGAGACATTTAAATGGATTAAAAAGATTTGGCGCTTTTCACATTAGATAATTACATTAACTGCACAGAGGCGGAGGTTGATTTCGGTTAGAGGTGCAATAATCAAAATTGCAATTAAAAATTTAATTGCATATATTGCATTGGGTATGAATGGTTGATTTCATATGCTGCACCATCAAAATTTATTGTTTTCAGTTTGAGCATCTCTGAATCATTGAGAGTGCCAAGACTTAATTAAACTGTATCAAATCACCACTGAAATTGGATTTGTTTCTGTTTAACTGTACTATACCCTGGTGAACCCTTTAAATTTATTTACCTCTCTATGGTCACAAAATTAACTAACAAAAAATTGAGTCATCCATCTTGCTTGAGTGCAGTGCTCACACACTGGACCGGGTCTATTAAAGTCAGTGTCACTGAATGGTGTCAAATGTTTCCCAGAGTTACAATGAACCAACTAAAGGGAGTGTAGTGGAAGCCTACCATTTAGTTGACAAGCAGGCATTCAACAGAACATGCCAGTGTCGCATATAACCAGAAATTGCCCAATACAGGAAAATGAATTAAGATCTTCAAACCTCCTAAGCTTTTCAAAAAAGGATTAAATATTGGCTGTTCGCGGCCATATTTGACTGGGAAAAGTAATTTTGTTTGTTTTTTTACATTGAGACTAATAGTATATAGACCTTATTCAACAACTTAATTTAATATTAGTTTATAATATTATTTTAAAATTAAGCATATGTAATACTTTGTAGAGAATCTCAGAGTATTTGGACAATGCTTAAAAAAAAAAAAAAAATAGAATTTCTGCAGAGGACATCACAGTCAGAATGTATGACAGCTCGAGAGGCAATGCACGTGTAACTGAATTTGTCAGAGCTTGTCCTTATGTTCTTACCAGATGGAGCAGAGATCCTCCTGAGGAATTCACTGTGTTCAGGTCAGCCCCCTCCTTCAGCAGCCTCAGCACTGGAACAAAAGAAATACAAAGAGGGATGAAAATATCTGCAAAAAGAACACTTCATTAAATCTTAGTGACCCATTCTACACATAGTGAGGAAATATGATGAATTGTTAGAATCTCTAAAAAAAACTGGAGTCATACACATGTCTATTGCCTACATCCTAACTGAAATGGAATCAGGTAAGTAACTTTGAACATTGCACATAGACAGAAACAAACAGTTCTACTTAGATTAAGTATAACAGTTTGGTGTTAGCATGTTGCTAAGCTAACAAACATGCAAAGGCACAATAACACTGAATTGAACATGTATTATTTTTGTTGGTACTGAACGTCTTATAGTGAAGTATTATCCCCCTTTGTCCACCATCTTGGACAGATTTTTCACAGAGCCAATAACAATGAGACCTTCTAAAATGTACATAAAATGTTGCTAAAACAATACTAGTCTGGCGTTTCCTCTATAAACTAGGATCAGACTATAGGCCCGTTCACACCAAGGACAAACACTATAATAACGGTAAATAGTAGAGTCCACACCACAACTATAATGGCACAGAGGAACAATATCGTTGGAATTACTTTCACAGTGATTTTTTCCAACTAATGAATGATAAAAGTATTGACAGCCAATCAGTTAACATTAATGAGCTCAAGTATTTAAAGCAGCAGATGACAAAACTGCAGCACATGTTTATAATAAATAGAAAGCTATCGTTCGTTGTGGACGCTAATATTGTTATCGCTACAGCCTTTTGACCTTAACCATCAGATTAGGCTTTTTTAAAATGGCGGGCGGCGGTGTTTTGCGTGCGTTCGGCCAATCAGTGTACACCTGCATCACTGGTAGTTGCTATTGTGCTGGGTAAGACCCTACTCTGAAGTAGGAGCTAATTTAGTTCCCCCAATTTAGGTGTTCCTAGAACTACATTCGCTCCCAGTTCCTGCAGTGCGAACGTGCAAAAAAGCAGGTACTTCCGCCATTTGATCTAGGATCTATGAAAAGGTTCCTCCGGTGCGGAAGCCCCTATTGTTGACAGCCACTAACGGAATGTCTGTGGCAGTCTCTAGTGCATATTGACAGTTTCATTCTGTATTTCCCTCCGGCCTGAATTCAAGTGCACTACATCACTCACGGTTAAGCCCCATTGACTTTAATTACTCAAGAAGCTATCAGACACTTTATAATGATTCCCTCCAAAACGCCCCAAAAAGAGCATTCCTAGCATGGCATTTACTATAAAGAAGCACAGTGAAGAAGGGAAGCGACTCAGTGTTGATCCCGATTGATGAAGAATGACAGAATGTGCATACAGATGTTGGTATATTCCTGAGGGATTTTTCAGCTCCATAGCATGACAACATACTAGTCTGGAATTGTGTCTCAAACATGCTCAGTGGGGAACAAATCTGCTTACACCGAGAAATGACAGAGGCATGACAGAAGCCCATATGATCTCAGCTGAGGTTTAAATCACTAAAGAGTGAAGAAAAGACAGATGTGCAAACACAAACAGAAATGTTAGCATCAGCAGGTTAGCCTACTGAGGCTATCTGGCACGCACTCAGGCATATCAAAAGGAATATCTATTCAACGGATCATTATGCCAGAAAGGAAGGCATTTTTAACAAATACACAAGGGGAAGAAGACAAAAACGCACTGGAAGAACGATAACCAAGAACAAAGAAAATAACAACAACTATATTAGCGTAGCAGAATTGGACCCTAAACTAAAAAGTTTTACTGAAATCACTTTCAGAACTATTAACTTAGTTGTTTATTAGCTTGCATATTACTAGCATACAAGTTGTTTATTATTACTTATAAAACACATATTAATGCCTTATTCTGCACAACAATATTCTACATTAGGCCGCGAATTTTGGCGTGGGAATTGCACAGTATTTTAATAAATCACACAGGTCTTGCGCTTATAATGTGAGAAATTCCCCTAAACATTAATTCACTTTAACATGTAGGTTATGAGTAAACTAATCCACACAGATTATAAAATCAAATCAGTCATTTGAAAACTTTCTGCAAGACGCAATTTCACAAACTGCGTGTGCCATTCAGCAGTGCTGTGTCTCTCGCTCTCTGTCTCTCAAAATGGGTTGCACAAGGCAAGTGTCAAGCGCGCACAGCAGGCGGCTATACTAGACTCTCGTGTTTCAGAGAGTCAGGACAGTTGACGGAATTGTCACTTGCACAATCGGGCCAGTGTTGCATCATCACTAAAGTTTATCATTTGCATGACTTTTTAAGTGACAATTTAAACATTTAAGCGTTTTTAAACTATTCAGTACCCGCGCGCTCTCTGAGAGATGGTTTTCTCTGCACACATACATAAAGCCGCCTCTTATATCTTGGGGAGTATCCTTTGTGAACACAGTTGGTTATCTCTTAAACATACAGATGAGAAAGAAAACGTGTCATGTGGCAGTATAATGAAAACAGTATAATGGATCTTGTGCACTAGCTCTTAAAGTGACAGCAGCCTAATATGTCTGTCATTAATGTTGATAAAACAACAAAATATAAATTTATTGTAAGGAATTAGGATTAATAGCCTATGCATTCTATTTATACAGGACTAAAATACTATCCAGTAAATTTACATTTGATGACTTTATTCAGTTTCAGAATACTAGCGTTAGACCTACCGCCCAAAAAAACTAAGTTATCTTTATTCAGTTGTATTTTTATTCCACTATAATTATGAGCTACTTTTTTCAGTTAATTTCAAATATTGAAATCAAGCTTCCTTGTATTGTGTAAACTCTTAAGCAACAACATTGCCCCATTGTAAAAAAAAAAAAAAAAAAACATACAATGAGTGAGCAAACATTTATGTGAGATTACTGTAACTTAAAAAAAAATTAAACTCCACCCTCAAATGAAAAAAATCCCCCCGAAATTCGGGCCCTGTACATCCCTTAATCCTACCAAATAACTAAACTTGAATTCTAAAATAACTACCTATTAACTATTAATAAGCAGTAAATTAGGAGTTTGAGGCAAAAGCCATAGACAATAGTGAATGTGTTACCCAAACTAAAGTGTGACCCTGATTTCAATTATATGGAGGCGGAAACAGGCTTCCATATTTGACAACTATACAGCAGATGGTAAATTCATAATCAGTATTTTACGCAGCTTTTTGGATCTTGTCGTTTTATTGTATGGAAAACACAACTCTGGATATTATAAGAAACTTTTGTGTTTGCAAAGAAACACAAAAGACAAACTGGCTTGGAAGTTGGAACAAGACAGTGAGTAAATGAACAATTAACAACATGGTTTAGGTTTAGTTGCTAGTAATTAAATGGGTCATGAACGATCTTGTTTATTTTTTTAGACTGTTGTCTGAGATCTACTTATGACATTTGTGTGTTTTTTACATTCAGAAACATCATAATGAATAAGTAATAGGCTATTTTCTACCTTGGTTTTGAGGCTCTCTGAAGACACGCTCGGGTTTTGATGGGCGTGCCGCACTGAAGACTTGGAAGTAAACGCCCACGGCTAGGATTGGATAAGATTTGCATATTTAATGAGCTTCAGCTCCCCTCAGTACATGTGGGGATTGTTTTGAAAATGGCTGGGGAAACGCTCACAGGACTCACAAAATATCTTTATCAAACAAACAATGATTCATCTCTCATCCACCCACGATTGATTGGAATGTTATTTTTGTATTACTCGGCCGCCCGATCAGTGAATATAACCACAAACCACACAGACAGACACACACACACACGTGCGCGCAAAGGAATTTTTTTCACTATTCAAGATATCACCGGCCTGCCGACGGGCTAAGTTTTGGTAGCCCTTCTGAATAACACATAGGCCCAGGACGTTGGGCTTTGCGAGCCCTGGCCCTTTAACGTTAGAAGTCCTAGTCTGATCACGAATGAACCAATAACACCTCAAATGAAGGAGCCTGGGACAGCGTGCTAAGGTATGTAATCAATAGATATCAAACAATCTGTAACAATGCAATGCTAACACATATAAAAAACATGTTTTACTCACATAAGTGTGTTGCACCATTCCAGTCGGATCCAATATAGAAGGCACAGCACAGTTTTAAATCTCAATATGTCTGCAAATCTTCAAAAAAATATCTTGTTTACAATCGATTCTGCAGTGAAATGAAGCGAACAAATTTGCAATGTCTTACGCACGTGAGCTGGAACGGGCATGTTTATTGCTCGGTAGCACGACCCGTTTAGCTCCATGAGTCGGTGGACGGGCTTGAGGGTGGCGCTTCTGCATTCTATGACATCAATGCCCGACATATTCTGAGATTGAGCGTTTTCTGGGCCTGGTGTCAATAAAAGCTTTTCATTGACTAACAAGGACGTTTTCAGCTCTGAAACTTACAGGACATCCTTATATCACGATGAACTTTTATATATCAAAGGCTCAATGGAAAGTTGATTTCTCAATTCATCACCCCTTTAAATTTACTGTTATTACCATAGTAAGTAGATGTACAGGTAACAAAGACACTGTTCTTCATTCCCTTGACAGCTGTGACTACGGTACAAGCACATTGACTTTGGCAAGTGTTTTCTCAAAAGCTAGTGTGATGGATGGCTCAGAGGCTGAATGGGTGAATCTCAGAGATCACTCAGCAATCCCCATCAGGAAATTGAACACTGCTTTATTGTACAGAGCTGCCAACACAGGAAAATAAAAATGAATGAAGATCCCAGTGAGGAAATGAGGCAGGGTATAAGCCTTGTAAAGGATAATGTCTGATGTACGCCAAAGCAATCCAGGGCTATTCGCTCATAAAAGGGTTGCTATGCAATGTGCCAGATTAGCTCGATGCAGCAAATAAGCAAATTTTGTCAATCACCATAACACAATGATGGCCGTGCATCTTAATCGCATGAACCTACGCCACTGCAAAACATGCAATCAATGCTAATCAAACAAGCCTGCCAGGCTCAAGTCTTGCCAGCTCTTTGGAAGGATGAGCTCCGACAGATCAATAGGTCTTAAACTAGGTTATAAATCTGTACCTGGACACACATATGTGCGTGATTCACTACTTGCTAGGACAGAGTGAAGGTTAATTACAGTGGTAATTATGACATGATCGAGCTGGTTATACACCCCTACCCAAGCTTTAATATTATGACCCACACAGGAGTGGTTTCCACCTCAAACAGATGTGCTTGTGGATGACCCTGGAGGGTGAGTGTTTATTCAGACTATTTATGCATGAGAATATGCCCACTTGAAGTAGCGGTGGGGAGGTAGAGCAGTTAACGCTAATACTACAGTCTACACTCATTCATATTTATGAGGTGTTGTTGTAGCAATCTGACTCAGCGATATGTGTTGCTGGCTTGTTTGTCAAACCTGAAAACGCTGAACACTGCAAACATCTGCATGACCTCCATTATGCTTTGCACAAGAAGCTAACAAAAAAAACCCACAACAAAACATCAGCTTTAGCAAGGTGTACTACCCTCATGCCATTGTAGCAAACTCAAACAACGCCCTGGAGAACAAAGTTGGATAGTTAGGAGAAAACAAACGCACGTGCATCTACAACAAGCAAATACAATTACAGCTGCGATGGCTACTTGATGGAATCATGTAGTGTGCGAAATAACTGATTTGCTTCTAATACAGAAACATCAGTCCAATCAACTTCAATCAATGCTGTTCACATAGAATCCGAGTCAGACGCTCAGTCCCATTATCAATCCACTTGTCCAATCTGCAGTCATTAGCAGTCAGGGCGCTTAATTAATTTCCCATGTCTCTTTGCACTAATGAGCACCAGAAAAGTCTCTCATACCCAGGGCAAATTCTTCATCATGATGCTTCCATTACTCTTGGGTAGACGTTTCCACTTTCCGTGTGTTTAGGGCGTTTTGAGTTGCTAAAGGGACGGA
Source organism: Romanogobio albipinnatus (assembly GCA_023566225.1). Lineage (NCBI taxonomy): Eukaryota > Metazoa > Chordata > Actinopteri > Cypriniformes > Gobionidae > Romanogobio > Romanogobio albipinnatus. The sequence goes on along the minus strand of CM042243.1, from coordinate 39,823,764 downwards.
GGCAGCCCCCCTTTGAGAAAAACTCAATTAATATATTAATGCAACAATATGTATTATGTCCTCAGATTCGGGAACATTACATCTACTTTATGAGATGGTGTTCTGGTATTAAAAAGGATAGTTCACACAAACATTCTGTCCATTTGGGACATACTATTTGATATGTTTTTCTTATACCACTATGGATATGGTAATTCACAAGCTCCATATGCAATAGGCAAATTAAACATACTAGGGTTAAGGTTAAGGATTGCCATATATTTAGGTTAGGGTTTTGTTTAGGTTTAGTTCCTAGTAATTATGCATAATTTACTGTTATTACTATAGTAAGTATGCATAACAGTTGCTATTAGCTCCTAGTTCTGATAGAAAGGTGTCAGAATACACAGTGCATCGCAGTTTGTTGCGTACGGGGTTGCATAGCCACAGACCAGTCAGGGTGCCCATGCTGACCCCTGTCCACCAGCGAAAGCGCCAACAGTGGGCACGTGAGCATCAGACCTGGACCTCTGGGCAATGGAAGAAGGTGGCCTGGTCTGATAAATCACGTTTTCTTTTACATCACGTGGATGGCCGGGTGCGTGTGCGTCGATTACCAGGATGCACTATGGGAAGAACCTTACTTAATGTTACTAATGGAATATTATTATAAAGCGTTATCATTACATATACATCCAAAGAGTCTGCTTTTTTAGAACACGATTATTTAATCAAAATAACAATATGTATTGAAATCAAATGCGTTTCAGGTTTGTTTATATTTCTGTCGGCTGCATGACGTTACAGTTTGCTTTCTCACATCACTAGTTGTTACATTGTTTTAACTGCTTGAGGTACTGCTAATGTTAACGTCCTCTCAGTCTCGATGACAAAGTACAAACATGCTGGTTTTTCCCTGCTAATGCAGAATCTAGTCAACAAATTAATTACTTTATAATGATTTGGCAACATGTACTGAAGTATTCTGTTGGCGCTTTCTGTCCACCGCCGAGAGCGTCAATAGTGGGCACATGTGCATCAGAAAGTGGCCTGGTCTGATAAATCGCGTTTTCTTTTACATCACGCGGATGGCCGGGTGCGTGTGCTTCGCTTACCTGGGGAACACATGGCACCATGATGCACTATGGGAAAAAGGCAAGCCGGCGGAGGCAGTGTGATGTACAGACCAACATTTAAAACATTATTCACTGTGAATCTTGTTTGATAGCCGTGGTCACCATTCAATTTCACAATATAGAAAATAACAGCTCTAATAACTCCTTTGGTGTTCTACAGAAGAAACGATGGTCTGTTTCAAATGTTCCAAAATAATTTTCATTTTGGGGTGAACGGTCCCTTTAAGAAACTGTTTAGCAATTGGCATGGATGATACATTCAGCAATGATAGTGCTTAATGTTTGCATGAGCCCAAGACTATAATTTACAAAATGAACCACTTAACCATGGAGAAAATAAGTTAACTCTGTGTGGACAGACATTCCGCTGACTGCAAAGAGAGAAAACAACCTATGCATGTCATGGCACTATGGAGCCTGATGAGCACATCTGTTAGATGGTCCGGCTGCAGGCATTAGAGGAAACACAAGAGACCACCCGCCTGTGTCTCAGGCCTTTACTGACCGTGACTAAACAGAGGTCAGCACTCAGCACATAAGGTGTCTTTGCACACATGTTGTGCTACTGTACCTGCTTAAGTCTGATTATTACTGGTGGAACCAATTTTTACTCATTTGGGTCAAATACACCATAAAGCCTAGCATACTGTTATCATTGCTGAACCTTTACAGGGCTCAAATGGACCAGACACAGATGGTCAAATACTTCACACCAACAATTCTGGAATGAAACTGGACCTCCTTGGAAAAATCCAAACATTTCGACACTCCGGTTTATTGGATTGGATTGCTCCGTTGGCACTTGTCTGATAAGGCTAATATGTGTTTTCCTCTGCGCGGTTAATAATCTGCTGCATTTCCTATGACTTGATGTTGGGCGCAAGAGTGGGCGAAATTCAACCTGTCACGGGAAAATGGGAAAACAGCTGTTGGAACCATATGTGGCGTTTCCATGGAAACCAGGCATGGGGAAAGGAGAGGACGAGAGAGGAAAAGGCAAGATAGTAGGAGACAAGAAATTAAAAGATAAGGAATATGGATAATACGCAAAAGCTCTTGCTATTTTTGGATGCCACTGACTGCCACATTTGAGGACCTCTTAAATCTACAGTATATATTTTCACATATAAATACCTATGTATATGGTTACATTTTTTTAAATATAGCCTATAGACTTTATTTTTGCTAAATGGTATTAGAACTGAAAATAACTGTTTTCTATTTTAATTTACTTTAAAATGTAATTTTTCCTGTGATAACAAAAGTTAATTTTTAGCATTATTACTCCAGTCACATGATCCTTCAGGAATAATTATAATATGCTAATTTGCTGCTCTAGAAACATTTATTATTATTAGAAATAGTAAAAAAAGTTGTGCTGCTTAAAATTTGTGGAAATTTTTTCAGAATTTTTTTAATAGAAAGTAGAAACTTAATTTAACTTTGACTACCAAATCAACCACTGCACTAAAACAAGGATTTTAAACTTTGTCGGATATGTGTGGCTTTAAAATAAATTGGAGAAACACATATGGCCAATAGCATGTTTATAATGGCCAATAAGCATGCAAGCTTGTGAAGACCCGCCCACCGAAATTCTACCACAGAAGTGGTCACAGGAGTCTCATTTGAGACACATTACAACTAGGTGTAAACACAAATCTGCCTCACATGACCATTTGTGATCGGATCACCTGAAATGGAGGCCAAAGAGAGAAAAGGGCAGAGAATACGGAACTAGTTTACAGTCCTATTTGCATGCATGTGGGGGTTGTTGGTCAGTGTATGAGTGTGAGTTTGAGATATGGAGGACTTTGTCGCTAAGGATATTTTGCCAGATAAACAAACCAATCCTTTAGACCACTGCTTCTATTGTTCTTTAAACTCTTGAGTTAAATCAAATCCACTGCAGAACTGTAATGAAGTGCATGAGTGTATCTTGCATAACACACTACAATAGTGCATTGTGTTCTGCAACAGGATACAGGTGTCATCCATTAGCCATAATATAATAGGAAAGGGGAGCCAGTCATCTAGGCAGTGTGGACGGGCCTAGACAAATGTTAATGTATAACACTAATGGGGGGAGGGGGGTTGGGTGTATAGAGAAGTGCATACAACAAATTGATGTCTCTAGAGGTCTGAATTCAATCAGTGGCACCACAAACAGACATATTGGATCATTCAGATAGCGTGTATACAACCATTTGAAACACATTAGCCTCAGCGCCAAAACCTAGTGAGCTGCACTGCCGTCTAGTTTCTAGATAGGCATCTGTCTTCTAAAGACAGCAAACTGAAATGGAACCTAATAAGTAACGTTCTACATGCTGTAGACAGAGCTCTTCGTGTGAAACTCAACTCAAAATTGCTTTCAAATGAGTTTGGTGTTAGCATGTTGCTAAGTTAACAGCTCAGTACACTTGGGGCCCGATTTCCAGCAGCGCAAACCCTTGTTTGGCGTTAAAAAACTACTGTCAGGATTTACTAAAGATATGCAGTGAAAAATTAGCACATTTTTGCAGCCGTATTGTATATGCATGTGTAGGAATTTCTCTTTCAGACACAACATTTATGGGAGGAGAGTATTTAAATGAATCATGCAAGGTCATTTACGCTAGTATGTTTGCGCTAGTATTTGCGGCATTATTTACCGCCCAAATAAAGCACATCTTAAAGCAGATGCTAATTTGCGCCACTCTTGGTTGATTGCATTGGTCATTATGGAAATGATCCGGCTGCGTCTGTGTTTTTTATTGTCAGTAGCGTTGTCAGTAGATCATGCGCAGAACTTTCCACTCCCATCTGCGCTTTTATGGTATAGCTTGCTCATGCTAATTTGTCTTTAGTAAAGTTGGCCCTTAGCATGCAAATTGATCCCACAAATAGTGGGGAAATAGCAATTTATCTTTTTAGTTGAATATTTTTTTATCTGTACTCTTTGAAAATAGGCCAAATTGCATTTTGTTGCTTATTTAAATGAACATTTCTCACCTCATCTTCCTTTTTGGTTTTATTTTTTCCACTGAAATGGTCTTAGACATGCTCTTTAATGGATTCTCTTTCAAGGTCACACCTATTCCATATCCATCTCTCGGTCCTTTCCTCATTTGTACCCTCACATCCCTCGATGTTCCACCATCAGTGACAAGAGACTTCAGCCTTTCATCTCTTAAATGAATTGTCTTCTCCACCAGAAAACAGCAAAGCAGGTTTCTCTTTATCTCTAAACCTGACAGAATTCCACTGGGAGTTCCAGTCAAGCATAGATGCTTCATGTTTTTGAAATGGGCTTTGGAGGCCTGGCTATGTTTTTCTGATCAGGGGAGTCTTTGACAATAAGAGGAGGAGGATTTGGGGGCGATGTTAAGGTTAAAATGGGCTCACTGGGGTGGAAAAGGCATTCCAGCTACTTGAAGGAGCTGAAAATATAAACCTCATCATGTGTAGTCAATGCTCTGATTCCATTCAAATTCCTAACAGAAACTTTTTCACTCAGAAAGAGCTGAAGTGGCATTTGACATGCCATTGTATCCCATCTTATCCCATTTCCCGGGAAAAATGGACTGAGCCTTGGATCAACAGACACAGGCCAGTTTGGAACCCAAGAGTGGTGGACAAAAGCATGTTAATTTTTATGAAAAGTAGTGGAGTAAACAGAATATCAACCTTTGGAATGTAGTGAAATAAAAGCAAAATATGAATATGTGCTGAATGTTTAGTTTAATGGAGTCACTTTTGATCATAAGTTGTAGGAATACAAAAGCAAAAATCACATTCATTTTCTCACCTAGGTTTTAAACGGGGTCTGATAAGGAATCAAACTTTCTATGAACTTTTGGGCCTTACCAGTCCAAAAAGACCGTCTATTGAAAATGCATTTGGGGGCAAATCTCTAATTTAGTATAAGGTTTCTGACATCAGTATGAACATATAAATGCCCACATTTACATGTTAACAGCACTTAAAATAATATTCAGAAGTTTGGTCTGCTAATTATAACTAGGGATGCCACGATTCGATACAAATCTGGGGGGAGTGTACCAACATCCTTCAATAAAAATGGACATTGGTTTGATTGATTTTAAAGGACACACATTGACACCATCTACAATGACACAGTCCATTTTAACATCTTTCTTTTGAGGATTGACATTTGTAACCAAGAAGGAATTAATCTAATTACAAACAAACATAAAAAGTGGTTCTTCTAATAGCTTGCGTTTTAAAGATTAATTCACCCTGATAGAGATTCATTACTCAGCAGTCGTACGAATTAAACAGGTCTGAAATAGAAGAGAGATAAGGTACGCGCTCAGTATTGAAGTTGAACTTTATATCTTCATCTGTGTTCGTTCTTGGTAATTTCCATCCCTTCAAACGGAGCGAATGACGCATTGAAGGAATGCCACTGCCATTGCATCACAGTGGGCTGTGAGGGCCTGGTAAACTCTCTCATTTGCTCACTCCCAGAGCTTTGTCATTATTCCATTATCCTGACAGCCATTTTATGTTTCCTCTGCAAACCACCTGCCAAAATACCATGCCATGATATGTTACATCATTCCGCCCCATCCCAAAGGCAACACCTCAATCCTAATCCTTGTGTAAAGTGACTTCATCATTCCCATGGGGCATGTCTGATGAGATGTTTCTGACCTCTTGGTCTTTCAGAAAAATGGGAATTGCAGTTTGTGGTCATCTTTAATTTGCATTGCAGAGATGAAATAATGATTTAGTGGCATTTACTGAAACCCTGAGGCAAAGTGTGGGGAAAGGAATAACGTCCGCCCATACGGTCTTTAAAAGGGTTGCTGGGTAATATTTTGTTATGGGTAAAGATGTCCTTGTGACTGATATTTACATCTCAGCTGTACACCATTGATGTATATTATACATCAATATAATATAATTGAGAGTATATTATATATATATATATATATATATATATATATATATATATATATATATATATATATATATATATATATATATATATATATATATATATATATATATATATATATATATATATATATATATATATATATATATATATATATATATATATATATATATATATATATATATATATATAAAATACTTTTAAAGACCGTTGATAAAGAATATTGATGGAGATTTTAATTTCTTGTGAGAGCTTGCTCACAAGTAAGATTTGATGAGGTTTGTAGTAGACTTAAATACAGGTTAAGTGTCTATACTAAAAAATGTTCAACAGGCCTTATTCACAGCAGTGCATCTTTGATTTTTAACGGGAATAAAAGCGAAGCTATGAAGCATAGACAAACATCTCTTCAGTGGATTTAACTTATTTAGGGTGTGTTCACACGCATGTTTGGTTCGATTACACAAGTGCACCAAACAAGTGGACCGAGAACGCTTACGCATATCGGTAGTTGCGATGTTGCCCATCACAGTTCAGTACAGGTATCAGAACCGCGTCTTCTCGCAGCAGATCTTCGTTTGTATGTGACTGAGGGATTCCTGCCGCTGTTTTGACTCCTTTACACATTTTATAAGCTCTTCACAAGTTCTCAACTGGTCAAAGCCTGCATAGGATGGTATTATGTACACACAACAAGCACATTTATCCCCATACAGCATTGTTTTTGATGTTCTGTAAGTTCCGTCTCAAAATAGGCAATACGCCATAAAAGCCGACCAATCAGGTCGTCAAAGTATTTTTCAATAATAAAAATGCCAATTTTGTTTTTTGGTCCGGACCAAAACGAACAAAACTAAGAGTGGGAAAAACCCTTAATGCGTTTTTGGATTGTTCTGCTGACGAGACAGAACAATCCAAAAACCTAACCGCAAAAATCTCTTTCAAAGAAATTGCTGTAGACAAACAAACCCAGAAAACATGAGCTGTGGAAAATAAGCGATCTTTGAGCTTAATACAGCTTTTTACAGTGGATACTATTGAAAACACTGTAAGTCTATCCCTAACAGCCTCTCTTTCATACCGGTCACAGCGCTGATCTGACTGTTCTTGACTCAATTTTAAAAGAACACCATGTCAAAAAAGGTTCTATATTAGAGAATACCTTAAAATCACCATACTTTCATGTTTAACGGGTTATAAATTTTTTTTTCTAGTGATAAAGTATATTTATGAGCTGTTTAATTCATAAAATGTCAATCAAAGTAAAATTATAAAATTAGCAATTTCCCTACCAGCGTTTTAGTTTTTTTGTTTTTTTAAGTTGGCCATTCCCCGCCAGCGTTTCTGATCATTTTCTCAATTTCATGGCACCAAGAATATTTTGTTGAATGAATATCTGAACATCCAATACCTCAAAGAACAGACCCACTGCTTTTTTTTCTAGTTTTGTGC